>OY757263.1:6921010-7038814 GCA_963584085.1 Pyrausta aurata | reverse complement strand
ATCACAACATGACAATAACTCAATGCCAGAATGGAATAGAGCTAAGAAATAGTTATATGACTTCCAAGAGAAGCCGCTTACCTAACATTTAACAGCAGTTCCGAGCTAGTTTTAACCATAAAAAGTATTCAACGATTTGACAAATTATGAACCTCTTTCGGTCACGTAGCTGTATCATCGCAGACAGAATAATAAGAGCAATTATCTTTGATGTTGCGCTATACTCTTTTTGTTGCGCAATCTCTAATGTTCCCACTAGTATTTTGTATTTTCCTTTTATACTTTTGTTACGTCTTCTATTATCTTCAAAACGTAATTTACTACGTCGGTATTTCGTAGGTTTCGCTTTTGTCAGATTTATTAACCTCTTTTGTTAGAGCAATTAACCCCTTACGACTTACGATACATTGTTGCACTCTGCTATATTTTTAACTACAATATCCCCTAAACTGTTGGGATTTAGTCACACAAAGTCCACAGACGCTATAAGATCTGTCGCCGTAGCACTTTTTCTCCTAAATTGAATACTTTACCTGCTACATTGTTTAATTTAGAGACGAGATTTATTTTTACAGCGAAACTTCCTTTGCTTATCCGGAGATTGAGCATTTGCATAAATAACTTTCACTCTCTATATTTCTTAATCCTTTCTGGCAGTGAAGCCTGTAGAAAGGTTTACTCCCATCAAACTTAATATGCAGCAAAGCCCCATGTAAGAATAAGCCTTAGACAGCGCGGAAACTTTATGAAAATTTAATATCAATGCAGCGATGTCGAGATTTAAATCGCTGTGCTTTGTGGGCCAGTCCAAGTACTTAGTTTAAAAGAGAACAGTCCAACTAAAAATACCTTCTTTGACCTTGTTTAGGGCTTATAAAAATCAAATCATTAATTAAATACAAAAAATAACTAAACTTTGGACAAGTTACCTACTACTATTTAATAAATTACGTATACATGTAACATTCTTAGAAAACGAATAAGGTAATATAATAAAAAAGTTATTAATAGACACGTTGACTGAACTAATTTACCTATTTATCTGAACTTTTCCTTAACCTCATTTAAACAGGTCAGCTGTGCTGTGATGTTTCCAGTGTCTCTTGACTTGGTCTCTTAACTCAATGTCAAACACTTCAGTTATTCAGGATATTTCCGTAATTTTTCACCGGCTAAATTGAGCTTTTATTAATTGGAGTAAAATAAAGATGTAATCTGATATAACGTTTAGGCCTAAGTACGCCTTTTGTGAAGGTTTACTGCTGTCATTTATGTAGTCGCGCTGCTAAAGTTTATCGCAGTAAACTTTAGTCAGAGTATCTGGGGTACAATGTTAGATTATGAAGACCTTAGTTTGATATGATATAAAAAGAATAAGATTATGCACACAAATCACTGCATCAACGTGAGCGCGACAAAGCACACTTTCATTTGTTAACGAAGTATCCTTGCTCCCAAATCAGTAATGCTCTCCAATCTTGACGTAAAAACTAAAAAGTCCAAAGTTTGGTTGGAACGTCATAAAAGGAGATATCGTGGTTACGTCAATATCTCTGGGAGAAGATCAACCGCGGCCGCAGATAGGTGAAACGCTGTACTTTCTCCAAGGCCGAACGGCGCCAACTCCGCTGCAACATTATAATCGTACACAAACAAATACGGATACAGTTATATCATGCGCGATTTAACTCATAACTTTCGTTTCGATGTCACTTTGTATGAACTTTGGTGCATTGTCAGTTACGTTTACGCTTATCCTTCCTTCGTGTCGATTAAATGTGACAACCGCTACTGACTGAATCGCCTCTACATTTAAAAACTTGAAAGCGATTGACCTTTTGTGCTTATGATCTAATCAGATGTTATATGGATTGATATTGATTTACTTGAAGAGTGTATTTTTATGTATATTATTATTTTTCTAAAAGGCAGCAGCCATAAATTTAAATCCTACTTATTTTCATTTGTATTCATAATCCACACACACCTACTTGTATAGTCTAAAGATTTATTTTCAATTTTCAGACTCTATCTTGATAATATTTTTTCCATGTATATGAAAGTGTTTTGAAATAACGAGAATTCAATAGTTATTGTACCCAACAAAAACAGCATTTTACTATTCTAAAGGAATTTAATATTTTCTTTAATTTTACAAATCGCTACCAAAAGAAAACAGTTTACCCAATAACAGTGCAGAATTCATTTTTAGATTTTAATATTCCAGTCATAATATCTTTCTATTGTAAATATTTGAAGGGCTTTTCGCTGCGTATATCAAAAGTAATCCAAACTGTCTGGAACGTATATAAATACGAACAGTCCGTAGAGTTTATATTTGTTTAAAGTGTTATAATCCTCGTAAGTCGCTGACGGCGGGTTTACTAAATAAACATTAATTTATTGATTCTGTCTGCCACTTTAGATAGTATTTACTATCGCCTGTGCTCATCCAGATTAATCCTAGATGTTTACGGTGTGTTCTCGAGCATAAATAAGTTTATGCATAAACTCGAATTGAATCTATTGACAAAGTTTATAGTAAACACAATCCCGATATAACTACACTGGAGAAAATACATATTAATTATCTAGTACATATTAATTGTTTTATTTAGAATATAGCATGGATGTTTTTACTGAATACTTTCTTATTGTGATATCAGCAACCTTTTTCTTTCATAAGGCCCTAATATGTTTCAAAACTTTTCTTTTTCAAAGGTTGTTCTTAGTAAGGTAGAGACATCCCCGAAGTGAGTATCCTGGGACGATCTTTGATAAAATCAAAGGTACCGTTTGGACGATGCGTCATTGTCATTAAACTTTAGTCGGCAAAGTCAACCCACACAAACGAAGTACTTACGCTAACTGCTCCTCATTGTTGTAATCGCATCAATAGAGAGATCGTAGCGGACAAAGTACTTCACTTTCTCCGAGCCAGTGACTTCAAGTGAAATATTACAGTTTGCCGACTCGCCCTATGCCCCCGATGTTTTATATAACGTGATATTTACACACATGAAGTGTGATTTATTGGACGCCAGCGGCGAAGTACGAAGTTTTTTGAATGATTCGATGCGCGGTTGAGCCGTTTGCGTTGGTTTATTTCGAATAGGTGCGATTAAGAAACCGGAGCACTGCACAGATGGCTTGGAGTTTATTGCAATAAGTACCTACCGTACATACACACCTAATATAATTCATATCATTCATATCGAATATACCTTACCTTGTTGAAACGTGATTCACTTCTCATAATAAACAGTAAAACATTAAAACTAGTCAATCAATCAATCAATCAGCCTGTTGCAGTCCACTGCTGGACGTAGGCCTCACCTAGAGCCAAGGGCACGCCAAAGTGCACAATCCCCAGCTTTCCTCATCCAGTCACTACCAGCGACCTTCTATAGGTCATCGGTCCATCTGGCAGGGGGGCGTCCAACACTACGTTTGCCAAGACGTTAAAACTAGTGTAGTATTTAAAAGTAAATTATCTTTTGACGTGACAACGTCTTAAATTAGGTTGCGGCTGGGAGTCACTTATGAAAAAGTGTAACGCTCGGTAACGTTACGATGAGTCACCGAACGAGAGAGAGGCCCGCCGAATGCCTTGCGTCTCTCTCCCACTCAACTATGATCGGTCTGCAATAAATATTCTACCGAGAAAAAGACGTTGTCACGTAAAATCTTCGCCCGTAAAACCGACTTTACAGGCAACCATTTTTTAATAACTCTAACTATTATATGCTGATGTGGTGATAGTCATTACATTAAAACGGTGAGAAATACTATAAATTATGGCTGCAATTACTCTTTGTGTGTACATAATTAGGTGTTTGAACTAACGAGTAAAGTGATCAGTCATTTACAGAAACTGTCAAGAAAACGGATAGGTAACCTTGTAGATGCTTGTAGTGTGTGTTCATAATGAGCTAACTAAGCTAGCTCAGTTTATCTATAAATCTGTAGAGCAATTATCATATACCTAAATAAGCTCTTAAGTTAAACAAGGAACATTGTATCAACAGTTGACAATCCCAACAAAAAAAATGCGAGTATAAGTATTGACATTCTTATCGAACTGAAAGTATCGGGCCGGGAATCGAACTTTCCTTATCATTTGACTCTTTTATGCAAATAACTTTTCCAACACTCTACAGTGGTACAAAATTATATTTGATACTTATTAAAATAGGAAATAATAATAAATATAAATGGAAATAAGCTTTGAAAGGCACTAACGACGACATTATGTTTACTAAGTAAAATTCAGAGCTTTTCAAAATAAAAGGACACAGCATAAGAAATACCTATTTATTGAATAAAAAACGAGTTTCACTCAGTGATAATCACACGAGTATGTACCGTAAATAGTGAACTAGCAACAATTACGGGTTACCGTTATAAACACATTTTAATTGTCCTACCACTTGTTCCCGGGAAAACATTCATTAGTATGACAATCAATTACGTACAGTTCGAGATTTCTATCCATGGGCATTTCTGCTTTAAAACACAATAATGTTTAAAAAAAACTTTAAAGTTTATATTTACCATAACATATTTTTTTAACTCTATTAGACCCTATTATCTATTCTACAAAAATATTAATTGGATTTGATCCTAGGCATGTGGAGCGATATCAGTATCAGTACACTAACTATATGATACTTATGTTATGTCTTTACTTTCTTCGAAGCTATCGAGGCATCAGAAAATGTTCCCCGCAAAAGCAATCAATCATTCCTCTTTGTTACATTAGAATGATTACGGGCGAGTACTGCTGACGGATTTGTGAAAAATTGCCGAGGATTAAGATGCCGCAGGCGTGATCATCGGCCATAGCTAGAGCTGTATTAACTAATGCGGGCTGTAATTTCCATCAAAAGCTATGATAGGGTTCAGGAGCGTATATAGCGTTGTGGGCACGGTGTGCATGCCCACAAGCACAATCACATTTACTTTCTTGATTTTGAGTAGATATTGCTTTCTAAAGAGTCTCTTTTCCTTCCTATACTTTCATTGTTTCGGCAAAACGCGACATTACCACAGATGCAGGAGATTTCAAAAGTACGAGCATAAACTTACATCATTCATATGATCGGAATGATCACACGACCGCGCAGAAGGTTACTTTAACTTCGATAATTACTACCCAAGCGCTGCCACTATTATGCTACGAATACTTTACCTTGCTACTAGCCAAATATATGTATAAAAATATTCCAAATAGTAAACATACATCACAAATCATGAGCTTATCTGTGGTTATACTTAGTTTACGGCAACTGTGCATCAGACGAGGAAATTTTGCTGCATAAGAGTGTAAGGTACGGTATTTGTAGGTAATTATCATATCCAGATAATGAATAATCACATATCGATCGACATTAACAGTAACTACCGCTTGAAGGTAGATAGTTGAAATAATCGCTTTGCTAACCAAGGTTGTCTTTTTTTTCACCTAGTACGGGATTCAAAGAAAGTATTAATAGGGCGGGCGGCATCCGCCCACTGAAACATGTTGAAACCATTCTTGTTATAACTCTGAATTTATAATAAAAATATCATTATATGGATCACAACTACCTATAAGGAAAGTTTATTTAATAAATCTCAAATTATTTAGCAAAGTTCATTCAAGAGCAAAAAAGGTGTTATCCGTGTATACAGGGTTATACATACATACTTTTATACCTACTTATTTAGTCTATTTATTAATTTTATTTGAAGCCCATCACATTTTAACACTGATTTTAGAGTTTATGGCTGGACACGGAGCGCAATTAGGTATTATCCCCCATGAGGATAGATTACTACAGGGCTCTCCGCGGTGACAAATGACTAGGTAAAATTTCGCTTCGGTTAGGTTATCGACAGACGATTATTTTTTTGAGGATAATGGTGATTGATTCGGCGCGGCGACCAAGGAGAAGACTCCAGTTTTTATCATTCGCCGGTAAATTCGTAGGTTGTCATTTTTCTCAAAAGAGCTAGCTGAAAAGCAGTGTATTATTGTACTGATTAGTTTTGATAATGATATTGGTGGATTCTTATGCTGATTATTTTTAATCTAATTTAATCATAATCATTATCATAGCTCTTCTTCTTCTTAGCGTGTCGCTGGGAACCCATATGGAGGAATTACAAAGAAATTTCATCGTAGCAGCCCAGAATTCAGCCACTTGTATTGCGGATCGACTGCATTTCATTAAATCATAGCTCTGAAGAATAATCATGCACCACAATTTTCAGTAAAAAAGTCAAAGTTATTTTCCGTGGTTTAATATCGCGCGTTTTTTGTGCTGCTCTGTTCATATTTTGTTTCATTTATTATGCCATTTGTTTAGATTTCCCTGCACATACATGCGCACTGACAAGTTAACTTAGATTTATGAGTTTGTTAAATCCATAAATTGTAATACCTACAACAAAATGCAAAATAAAACCTTTCATGCTATCCCATTCTCTATTTTCTTTCCCATTTTAGCGTTTGTTGGAATTGAATTTACATAAAATAACAAGAGTTAGGTTTTATTTACGCCCATAAACTTTGATCTTGTTGTTTTTCGTAACATTCATTTTCGTGTTATTTTGAATCAATTTGCCTAAAATATCATATTCGGTTGTTATTTCTCTCAATTCTTCGAAAATATTTTACAAGACCTTTGTTGGAATACATACGAAGTTGATCTATATCAGGAATCTAATCTCTTTCATCATTATCAGCCAATGGACGTCCACTGCTGAACATAGGCCTTCCCCACGGTTTTCCACAGCGACCGGTTGTGAGCGGTCTGCATCCAGTCGTGGTTTACTTTTACAATAGTTCGTTTGTGTGTTCTTAGTAGAGTTACGCACTTTGCGGGCACATGGGTACCCTTAATTACCAAACACGTAATATCTTCTCAGCGAAAAGTAGAGTGCGCTCCCTTTGTCGTCACAAAACACAATGGCTGGCGCCGGAACTCGGAATAAAAATGAAAGTGGATTCGCGTGTTATTTTTATAAAACCCGACAATCTTGTTTCTTTCTGTTCCGTCCTCATTAACATACGCCAGGCGGACGGCTACACTAGAACGAATGTTTATCACTATACATAAAAAATTGGTACACTAAGCTGTGGTCTTATTTAAACGAATATGGTGGTCTAGAATAGAACTCTGTGTCAAGCTCTTGAATAAGTACCGAAAGCAAGACAAGGGTACAAAACATCCTGACCTGCTGGGACTAATGAGGTTTAAATTTATTTTACTTTATGAATCGAAGCTAAAAGTTTTATGTCTATTGTTTATGTTCTTATTTGGCACAGAATTTAGACACGCACACACATATCCGTTTAATTTATCCTATGCTAATAACAATAGAACCGCTCATATTTTATTTACAAAGCTGTCCCATTGTGAATATTTTATTACATAAGCGGAGTATTCATAGTGGCTGTCATGGATACTCGTACATACTCGCATTCGGAAAAATAACCAAGCTGAAACTACCATTCATGAATAGATTGTAGAATCATCATAGTCTACCAAATTTTTTTTAAACATAAAAAAACTTTTCAAAATTACAATGATGTTAAGCGTCAATACCTAATGCTAAAAGCTTCGTTGATGTCAGCTGGAGCAAAATTATTAACACCTTCACTATGCTCTTAAAGCAGAAAATAGCGTAAGCATATATTTAGACGTCTGTATTAGGTGTTTAATTAGGTTTAAACTTAAATTTCTATTATTTCTGTCTTAACCACTGTACGTACCTAATAGACCGTACGTACCCTTACGTTATTTAACGAACTAAATTTTCAGAGGGAAAGTAAGGAAATATTTGGTAATTGCCATCGAGCGCAAACTAACGAGATTCCCTTCAAAACAAAAGGCGGCGAAATTGCCTGGGTCCAGTGATTTAGACCACCGGCCCAAGAGAGTTTAAATTGTACCAGACCACAGCCGTAGTCCAGGTTTGTTACATGATGATCAATCATCATCAAGAGGTAGGCTCTTTGTCGGTGGAGTTTTTTCCATTCTTTACGATTTTCCGCTATTTTCTTGACCTCTTGATACGACGCGACATTATGATGAATAGTATCAGATACAATTTAGTTCTACAGATGTAAATTGATTTTATATGTAGGAAAAACTATAAATGACAATGAGAAAATCAAAACATCACTCGTCAATCATTTCGCTGCACTCAAACTCAAACTACATGCAACGAAAGATACAGACAACAACAACTAAATTAAGAAAGTTCTATAGGTAACGTTAAGATGGTACGAGTATTTATCAGGGCAAAATATTTTCTTCACGTATTTTCCGGATGTTTTCACGGTGCAGTTCTCTTCCATTGACGTTTGCGGTGATTTTCCGATAAGTATCACATTGGAATAACCATCTTAAAACATTGGCTAATGGTTCTAAAACATCACACCGACCGCACTCGGATCAGTGAATTCGTTCGAGCGTAGCAACAAGAAAAAAATGTACGTGCTCGATGTAAATATTACTTTTTGTTTGGTAAAAACCACCAGCCGTCATCATCTATTACCTTGATAGAGAGCTAAAGGGTTTATTTATACCGACAGAGCGGTGATTACATCATTATTCGTTTTGCTTTTACGCTGATTTTCTCAGTTGTTAATAAAAGCATATCAAACTGTTTAAAGTGCACCTAAATTATTTCAATAAGAGTTTAACGGAGGCCGATTGTAGCATGATCGAACTTATTTCGTGTAGTAATTCGATTACGAGTATCACTGTTTTACCGAAAAAAACAAGAAAATATATCCACGTAAAAAAACTACCGCACGAAAGAAATCAAAATGCATAGAAATCGTGACCCGGAGAAAGCAATAACTGTATTTTCTTTGAAAAAGAAAAATCGATCGGTGAACTTTTTTCGTATACGAACTGCACAGAAATAGTCCAGTTCTGCGGGATTACAGTATTACAGAATCTATCAGAAAACTAAAGCAGGTAGTCCGTCAATTGAGTTCTGTCAACTCCTGTCAGTGTCATGTCTTTCTCGCTTGCACTTACCGATAATGCGACTATCTTTTTCAACCTTGCCGTGGTAGTTGCTGTGTTTCTACAAACTATTATTTTAGAACAAAACTGAATCAATAAAAAAACATGTATGGGGTTGTTGCGAGTCACTGCAAACGGGATGTCCGTGCGAGTATTAGCATTAAAAACATATACTACTAAACGGCATCCTGCTAAAACAGTACCTGCAAAAAACTCGATGTCGCCGCTGGAAGCGGGCCTAAGTATATTCCGTTGATGTTTTATTTATGGAATCTATCAGTCGTATATTTAATTTAAAGATTGATTATTAAATATCCACTGGTTACACCATATACAATTTTGAAGTTTATGTAGGTAGTATGTTTCATTGTAGAGTGGTAGCGCACCTGCAGAGGTTACCGTTGGAATGCATTTAAATAAATTAATGAATACATAACTTGTTTCCCGTTCTATTTACTAATTAAGCACACCAATTAATATTGACCTTGTTTGATAAACATTAACTTCTTGGCGAACAGAGTACGCATCGAAAAATCCTCGTGTATAATTAATTTGTAGCCCATATATCAAGAAATGAAGCATAATTTGTTTTCATTTTCATTTTCAGGTATAATGAGATGAAAAATCATTACCGAGAATTCGAATCAAGATCAAGGGTTTGAATTCAGTACAGGAACATTCGCCTGTTATTTTCAAAAAGAGTGAACAGGCTTCTTCTGGGTGTGCTCGCTTTATCTTCGTCCCTGTCTTGTCTTTGGTATAGTCTAGAGACAAGAGCAAACCCATATCATAAAAAAAACCGAATTTCTTTTTCAAGTTGAAGACTAAAACCTCCTAAACTACGTCAGCGGCCAGTCCTTTCTAATTTATCCGGCTTAACGTAAAACCGTTTAATAGCATTATCCACTGGTTATTTTCTCTATAGTCTCCTAGCCAAATAAAGCGTGCCACGACGTGACACAATCAAATTACACCGAGCATTATTTCATTAAGAGCGCCGCGCTTTGCCGTCTGCCCTGAATCTCGGATGATAGCCAGAGCCGGCCTGAGGATGATCTTAAGGTTCATTAAAAATTTTAAGCTACGTAAATGAGGAAAAACATTGAATACAATGCGCCAAAGTTAAAGCCCGATTATAATATGAAAATGAGTTTAATGAAAATAAGTCTATTGTTGTTATCTAATGTTATATCACAGAATATAATAATAGTATGGTTATATTACAAAATTGAACGTTATGTATGTTTTATTTTCACTATAAGAAGACTGAACCGATTTTGAATAGTATTAACATAGATAAGGGGATATATTGGACTATGGAGATGGACATAGGATTGTTTTGTCTCCGAAAATCATTCCCTAAATGGGGTCAAAATGGAAGTTACATTTTGTATTGAAATCCGATATTTGCGCGGTTCAAGCCGCATGGATTCGCTTGTTTCTAATATGTAAGACGTCTTCCTTAATCCGTGCCTGCGCGTGTGTATGAGTACACGCCTGACCAGTTTCAATTACAAGCAAATTGATTACGGTCTGTCTAATCTGCGGTTTCATTTCACGTTCGCTGATAATGCAGTGATTATAATAACAATGGATTCGGGAGCAGTACATGTGGCTGACGGCTGCTGCCGACTGAGTCGGCTTACTAGGCTGACAATTAAAATAGATGCTCCACGATTTTATGCTAACACCACATTTGTCAAACGCAAAGCGCCAAGCGCTGCTATATTTACTTTAAGCATGACAAAATAAAACTCTTGAGGTATAATGCTATTTAAATTTTGTACTCGATATCGACAGCCTTCGAAAGTGCCTGCTCGAAAGCAATTTTCAGCCCATTCAATAATGCTTTGTTAATTTTCACCTGAATCGCCACATCGGCCGCGGTTCATTAAATCACTGCCTTTAATTAAAAATTCCTTTAGGTTCCGACAGTAATGGAACTGAAAAGCTGAACTACGCTATATTTCCATCGCTGAAAATGTTAATACCAAGATTACAGTGCACCAATATGTTGTGGAAAATTGATTTCCTTTCATGAAGATATACTGCATTTGAATTTGTACGAGTAAACATAGGTGGGAGTTAAATTCAGGAACAAAGTTAATCCAGGGCAGGCGAGCGAGGGCGCTCTCTGAACTTTTCGTACATGATTTCTTCGTGGCTTTGTGAAAAAAGTTTGTGTCACGAACGGTCTCACCTGTCCACCTTATGCTCTCGGGTTCAATAAAACCCCAGCCACCGACAAGTGAAGCCATCAAGCCCAGGGCGGGGTGCATAAATAATTTAGCCGGGCAATCCGACGCTTGTTTGCATGCGGATTATCATATTAAAAGGATATCAGGGTCGACGAACGGCAGTCCGATACGAATGCAAACAATATCATGCAACATTTATAAAGACAAATAGGAGCAGCGGCTAAATCGGCCGCTCTATTGGGCGTCCCGAGTATAAATATTGACAGATCAACTCTGGAGTTATCGTTGGAGCTGACGCACGCTCGCCAACGTTAATTGGGGATTACGATGAAAATATGAACACATTTCCACTCAAATAAACGCAGTGAATTTCCATAATGTGCCAACATTATAGTTCGATTAACTAAACGCCGCACTTAATGACTGAACTGTGAAATACGCACTAAAATGAAACGGAGATGTCGGCACCCTATTTTGACTACTTTTATCTGCGTTACTAATGTGTTATATAAGACTCTTTGTTTCCGCATCTACACAAAACAGACAGACCATAGAAGAGCATGCGAGTTTACTTGACGTGAAACAAAATGGGTAACTTGAATTCTGAAGTGGTACTTGTTTCATTTGCAAATGTGTTTTACTCTCCTCCCCCCATATCAGACAATGCACGATGATAATTACGTATACAAATAAAACAAATAATTTCGTCTCTACGAGTTCTGTAAGTACCCGAAAACAACACGACAAGAATTTCTCTGATATTGCCGCAAGCTTGACGACGCCCATGCTTTGCATATTTGAACAAACGGAGGAGTTGTAAATGCTATGATGCGACAAGACGTTTGACTGTAACGTATTTTGCTATGAGTGCTCGGAATGAGATTCAGAAAGAACACAAGCGATAGTGATTTACAAGAAGGAGATGTCCCGATGGGAACAAGCCTCGCCTAGAGACCTTACGTCGATGTTTGAAAGAAACTGTAACAATGCTGTGTTTTTTTGTACAACTGAACAGACACAGTTTATTCAGTTCTGCCGGGCGACTGCCGATAAATAAAACAAGCCGCAATCTTTTGTAGCATTGCATGCTACAGTAAGTGATTTTGTTTGTAGAAAATAAAACAAAGGTAAAGTTACGATAACGAAAGGTTACAGGCAGTAAATTCAAAATCTATCCATTGACACACAGTAAGAACATAACGGTGATAACTGCGCTGTTAATATTGCCAAATTGGAGAGAAAAAAATCCATTGTCATTGGCACGTTGTAAATCGCATGGGATCCGCCTGTCCCCCAAAAAGGTAATGTTAGAAAATATTCTAGCACAAACGATGCCATAAATTGGAGTTAAAGGAGCTGACGATACGGTTCGGTGGCTTAACAATCCCTTTTGAACAAGATCGCGCGGCGCGCCGATAACTGGCTTCTGATTTTTATCTCTCTCCGGCGGTTGCGATGAATCATTTTCCTTGGTGACCCAATTTTTTCCATGAAAAAATGTTTTGAACTTGTAAAAACATTAAGTAATAAAGCACTCCCACCGTTTTTCAAAGGACAAGGGTAAAAAGCAGCTTCGCGATACGATCGGGGTAACTGGACACGTTGACGTTGTTTACAGAACCTTTTTAAGAGACGCCGAGGACGATCTCGCGAATTTATTGTGTGTAATACATTATTCCGTCCTTACATCTGTATTTTTTCTTTCGTCATGTTTTTGGGTAACTTATTTAAAACATATTTTTAGCGTGGAATATAACAAAATCACGATCAAGATCAAATTAGGCATCAAATCTAATGTTGCGAAAATTTCGAGAATTCTCGTCTTAGGAACACTTTCGAGGAATCTCCTCTGAAGAAACATGCCAAGATTTTCCACTTAAAAGATTTGGTAACATTAGCTTTGTTTAGCTATGATTTATTCCTGGAAGTTTGAAAATAATGCGTAGGTCGTTTTTAATGAATTGGGTAACCTACTTTAGGTTTATCGAATTTTCGATATTAATATTCTATACTAAATTAAACATGAAACATGTTGTCCAAATCGCTCTAAACCTGCCTGAACAAAAGAAAGGCAGAGGCCGCCCACCTCTGACCTGGTGGTCTAAGATTAAGAGAGACCTCGAGGAAGCCCAAATGCCAGAGAAGACAACCCAGGATAGAATATCCTGGCGCAGATGTGTGAGGAGACCCGACCCCAGATGATGGGAATAGGGAAGGACGAAGAAGAAGAAGAATATTCTATACTAAATACGCCACATATGGACGCCCAGAATAGTAACACCATAGAGGTTCATTTGATAGGTCATACGTCATACCTAATGGTCATCAGCCGTACACCTTGTATTCTTTTTATTGTAAGTATGTAATTAAAGAATAAAATCTACTGTCCAATTTCATTCACATAATATCTCTTGACAAAAAATACAAAATAAACTACCTGTAAGCTGAACCATCTTAACTCAAGTGAGTGTGTTAGTTGGCGGCGCCTAGCTGTGCAATGTTTGAGCTGGTCAAACACTTTGCTAAAAGTAACACGTCAGGCGCTAAAACTTGTTTTTCAGAGTACCGCCCCTAAAACTGTACTATTCTCGATAAAAAAATAAGCAAAGTCCTTTTTTTTCCTGTTGAATATTGAAATAATCTTGACATTCCATTTCAATGAAATGATTCATTTTAAAATAAGAAACATAAATACATGACGTGTAATACTTATCTGAGTTCACATTTTGTTTGTACGAGGATAACGCCATTGGATCTTTGCCCTTTAAATATCGAATTGGCTACAAAAGGTTCCATATATCAACATGTGACATGGATCGGCTTACACGGCTGACTCTTTGCAGCATTTAAATATTACTTTACGCTTTTGCGCTTCTTACTTACCTTTCAGGACACTTCTGGGAGAACTTAAGCGTGGTTTTCACTAGCTAGATCAACTTTAATAGATTAGTTTAATACATTAGTTTAATTGGCACAGTTCACTTAGAACCTCTCGTATGAATCTCGAGGTCCACGAGTAAGTTATATAAACTGCAACATGGGACGTCTCACTGCAAGTAATTAAGTTGAGTAAAATGTAACTTGAGCGAGGAACTCGTATCCTTGGAGAAAAGTTTGACAGATTGAGTTGTAGGATTTAAGAGTCGACACACATTGTTGCACATGCGGTAACTTATTATTATGTAACTACTTAGCGCCATTAAAATGCGCCAGATAACACACAAATTTTCATGGTTTCGAAGGAATTTTATTCTTTATTTTATTCTTTATTTGCACAGACATAAGAAAATACAAATGGCGGACTTAATGCTTAAAGCATTCTCTACCAGTCAACCATTGGTGAGGCAGAAACGATTGAGGCGGTGTAAAAGAACACAAAAAAGCAACAAATTAATATTAAACTACTAATATACCTACATAAACATATTTGAATACATAACTTAATCTATATACAAAAGTTATTAACAGAGATTATAAGGGAAACAGAGAGAGAATAAACCTTGACTTTCAAGCATCACGTGGTATTCTCACTGAGAAAAAGCTCACGAATTGACTTCTTGAATGAAATTTTTGACGATGAAGTCTTGAAGGCATTTTCTTCCTTGTGTTTCGAATACCAGACAACGATGGCGGGGGCGTATTTCATAAATACTTACATATAAACATCCATCCATGACTCAGGTACAAATGTTCGTGCTGCTCATCACACAAACATCTGCCTTCTAGCGGGATTCGAACCCGCGACCGCTGAGATTGTAGGCAGGAGCGCAGGAGCGCTGTTAATTGTTTTTAGTAAGAAAATCAGATAGAAAATAACTATAAAATCCAGTAAGATCACACATCATCACACATTGGGCTACTGATTTGACTTCGAGAAAAGTGTAAAAAAAGTGTGTAAAGTGTAAAACTTTAAAACTACATAAAGTTAGTAAAGTATTGTTTAAAATTTATTAATTTAGGGTATGTTTCACTATCGACAACAATAAGCACTAACCAAGGAATAATTCAAATATAGAACGTCGTTTTTCTGGCAGCTAACGCTAATCAGAACTTATTAGTTAGTACAAAGCTCATACACAAAGTTAATATTTTTTTATGAACTGCGCCGACCTCCTTTAAGTCTATAAACATGCTTCTTCAAGACATTCGAGCACCTGACACGACTTACAAATTGTATTGGCATGATGCGAGCCAAAATACTCGGCCAAAACTTCTAGCGAATACTTTTGCACATATGGATGTAATGTAACAGGATGAATTGGCCTTAAAATAAATGTTATACTCATTCTGACAGTGTCGGTCTTGTACATCTCTGCAATGGAACTCAATTGAAGTGGTAGTATACGCATTATGATCAGAAGATTTAAAATAATTAAGTTATTACAAGACAGAGGAGCAACTGTGTAAAGCAATCGTATTCATTTGACAGTTCAAAACGTACGTTATGATCTGTCAAACCTTTTGTTATTTATCGATTGACAGATCATAACGTACGTTTTGAACTGTCAAATGAATACGATTGCTTTACTCAATGAGGCATATGGCCTGCAATGGGCAATCACGTGCTGAAGAAGAAGAAGAAGATTACAAGACAAAGGGAAGCCCCTAAAGGGATCATATAACATTATTTTTTATTTTTATTATGGTGTAAAAATTTATTAATCATGTATTTTTTAGGGTTCCGTAGCCGAATGGCAAAAACGGAACCCTTATAGTTTCGTCAAGTCTGTCTGTCTGTCTGTCTGTCTGTCTGTCTGTCTGTCTGTCTGTCTGTCTGTCCGTCCGTATGTCACAGCCACTTTATTCTGTAACTATTAGCATTACACAGCTGAAACTTGGTAGGTAGGTGTATTTTGTTCACCGCTTTCCGATTCAGATACAAAAAGTAAGAAAAAATAATATTTAAGGGGGGGCTCCCATACATGAAACTAAAACCTAATTTTTTTTTTTACTCAAACCTATGCGTGTGGGGTGTCTATGGATAGGTCTTTTAAAATGATGTTGAGGTTTTTAAAACCATTTTTTCTAAAAGTGTAAGGTTTGAGATATAGACGCTTCCAAAGTGGTAAATTGGGCGTCCCCCCCATCTAACTTTTGAACTAAGAAAGTGAAAATTTTGGAAAAAAATATATGATGTAGATCTCAACAAAAACTTGCAACGAAAATTGGTTTGAAGGAGATCGAACCAGTAGTTTTTGAGATATTGCACATTTTTTTCAACCGCAAATATAACTTTGTCTTTCATACAAACACTATGAAAAACAAAGTTATTTTTGCTGTCGCAATATATTGTGATGTTTTCGTTAAGTGAAAGTAAGTGGACCCTGAATTTAGTTAAGGGTGGCACGGAACCCTCAGTGCGCGGGTCCGACACGCACTTAACCGGTTTTTCATTAATTATCATATAACATTTCAGTTAATTAATGACATAATTAAATTTAACACGATCTGAGATACGGGATCATGAAAGAGAATACACCGTGTTAGTGACTAATTCAGCTAATTAATATGATAAACATAATGTATTACTAATTAATTTACATTATGTACGTTATTAAAAAAATATTACTTACTTGAATTTTCATAAGACTAATTATTAAGCTGTTTTAAGGTGCCATGATAAAATTTCGTTAGTAAAAAAACACCTGTGCAATGGAATCAATATCATTCCTCTCTCAATTGCTGATCGATTCCAAAGATGGCAAACTATGCTGAAACGGTCAAAGGCAGTGTAGGCACAGGGCCGTACTCAGAGACAATTCTTTAAAAAAATTGCCCTGCCCAACCCACAAGCTGCATAAAGTTTTGAGCTATCCCTTGTAAAAAATGCTTGAAATCTTACACCCGGAGCTTTATTTTTTAATCACTCGCTTGGATATGGCGTGTGATTTTCGTTCGAAAACGGTTTATTTTCGTTGACTTTTAATTCACTTTCGAACGAAAATCGAGCGATTCAGAAATAGAGCTCCAGGTCAAAAACACATCGACGCCATTGTTTATGAACAAAGTAACATTAAATTATTATATCAGACTATCAATTTAAAATTGGCTACGGTAAAGTTGCGATGTAAATATAAGATATATACATACATATGTAGGTACGGTCACAGTCTCTCGCGCCTAACAACTTTAAGAGCCAAATTATTTTTTACCTTGCATCGTCTTTTCTTTGAAGTAAAGCCCGTCTTTGTGTCCGTATTTGCAAGCGTTTTTCGAAAAAAAAATGGTTAGGCACAAGAAATCTCGACCGTACTATATGATATTACTAATCTTATGTGGTCAATAATTGGTCAGTCATGCTAAGGATTAGGGGTCGTCGGCCATGGATAGAGATAGATGGAGAAGTTTGGGGGAGAACATTGCCCAGCAGTAATAAGATATAGGTTAAGTAGAAAAAAGGTGGTCAATGTACTTCGAGTAGCAAAGAATCGCCCGCAGCCACTTCAATTATTTTGAACTTTAGATTCCTAGATTAAAACTAGGTACATATTTTTAAGACTTTTTAATCTACTCCTAAGTCCGGCCCTGGAGCACGCATCGAGGTCGTAGTCCGATGCACTCGCCAGCACTAGTGCCAATCGTCGTCTTAAGCCCCGGAGCACCGCTTTTACCCCGGCTCTCCTCAGAACAGAGCTACCGATTCCCAACTTTAACGAGTGACCTGGAGCGGTAGTCTCGACAAAATTGACCTTGAATTTATGCAACAGAAAAACCAAACAGATGACTAATTCGACTGATCACTACGGAAAAAATTTCGACTACTTCAGACTGTGAATTGATTTGAGCGGACAGCGCCTTTTTATCATGTTTTGAAGTGCTAATTTGAATAGAGATTCTTTATTCCCATAGCTGAGTCACATTTTATTTTGAGTCCATATTAATATGTATAATTATCAGTCCATTTTGTATCTCTCAATAACTTAAATGTAAATGTTTACGCATTTAATTAGTATGAATTAAGCCGAGCGTAATATATACCGTTTGTAGTTTAGGTAATTTAGGATAATTCCGAATGCTCTATAATATCAAATAAAGCCATCATTATTTTAGTTTGTGATAAATAGTGACCGCAAACCACAGAGTTAGTGGCTGGCTTTATTAGAGCTCTCATTTTAGATTTAATTAATTTGACGATATTAGGCCTAATATTGAAATGAAATATCTGCTAGTAAATTCCAAATAATATTTCGGTAATAATAACTTAAGCCCACGGCTTATCCTACGCGTTTTTGTTAGGCATTCCGGATTAGTGAAAATAGGTAGGTACTTCTTGTGTAGGTAGGTCTTAACTTAAGCTTAATCCAAAGTTATGTCAATAAACATATTGGTACGGAATATTTTACCTAGAAGGTGTTCAATACATTTAATTGGCCAAGATAAAACTTACGTAAATCTTCTGATAGCAACCTAAGTAATAAAGACCTAAACCATTAATAACGTCTAAACGCTCGGGTACATTACTTGAAAACAGGCAAGTTATCGTAATAAGCGAGTCCGTTCAGCCGGTACAATTTAGCTAATTTATTCCCTGTACTTGGGGACGCAAAAAGTTTCCCTCGTTAAGCACAGAGACAACTGCAGTAAATCACGACCAACTCCACGGCTATCGCAGATGCGATTACTATCTCCAAATTACGGAGAGGGTTATTCTGGTAGTTGGAACATGTACCTATTTTTAAAGAGGTTTTAAGACGGTTTAAAGCTGGCATGGCCTCTTCAACATTTTTGGGAGATAACGTTGAGAAGGCAGAACAACAATATTTTTAATCGGTGGATTCATCACATCACTGCATCCTCTCGTTGGACACTTGGAGCGATATGATAAAAATAGAACAACGGCTAATAAGCTATGTGAACACCACCATTAATGAACAATTTATAGGACGCATTTAGTTGTTTCGCTGTTTCTTAGTTATCGAAAGGATTTGACTCAAAATGGTCAGTTGCTGTTCTTACTCAGACTCCATTAACTAACCACCGAATATCCAACTACTATGATAATCGAAGTTTCTAGTGCAACTGATCTTTGCTTAGGCTTCTTCCTAACTCTTTAATAAATAACAAGAACGTTCCAGCTTGCCTACAAATTACTCTGTGATACTTTAAATAATAAATATTTTACCTGAGCCATAAAAACGTTACGAATTTCGCCCGAAAATTCGTAGCTAGCGTGAGAGATGCTTTTTTCGTGTTTTCAAATTACTTGCGTAAAACTTGTTAGTTATTTCTTTCCACGAGAAAATGTTTGTAACAGTTTCCCGAGCTGCTAAATTTTTAATTAAAATTTTAATTATTTACCAACGTCCATTTTTAATTATGATGATAAATAACTCGGTACACCGACCGTGATGAGTACATATTTGTCTTCTTTGTTATTTACATTTTTGCTCGAGAACCTTGTGAAAGCGAAGAAAAATTGTGGAAATTTATTTTAATCTGAATTATTTTCACACAGTGCTTACTGAGCATCTTCACAAATAAATACAAAATCAAAATCTCTTTAACCAATTTATGAAAGTCATTAAATATGAAAACGCGTCTATATGCATACGTCCACTGATGCCAGTCAGGTCAGTCATCCAGACAAACAGTGAAGATGCGAACTGAAAACTATTATCTAGCAAAGACGGATAACATACGTAGTTTACCTACGTTTACCTTATTTTCACAAGACTTGTCTGATCATTTTCATTTGCATAATCCAGAAAATTACTACAATAACAAATACTCGTATGGTTTTCAAACATAAATCCGGAAGGCCCGAATTAATCCTTCTACACAAACGGAAACCAATTTGGGTCAGTGTCTGTGTCTGTAGGTACCTTAATACAATAAATGTATAACAGAGAATTGAATAAAAATTTAATTAACACATGCGTATTCGAGATCACGGCCGAGTATTTGATGTCTGTGGGAATTAAAAACTCTGGCTGTAAGGGGGTAGGGGGCAGGGGGAAGATAAAGGAATAATAGGAAAGCGTTCGTCCTGGGTCAATGATTAATTCCACAACACGGACGGACAGCTGTACTCACTTTCATTTGTTTGTTCTGCTGGCATCGCCTAATGAACTGCCATGGCCAGAGGAGAAGTTTAATTCGATTCGCTCGTAGACGTGCTACCAAAACAAACATAACCCTAATATTATATTTTACGATGATATTCCGAATTTTGATACACAGAAAGTACCTTGGATTGCTGTTGTTACATGCAATGATTCTCAGCGATCTCAATTTTCTTCAAACTTATATTTGTTTACAGATTTAACCAAAATAATGATGCGTAAGGATCACGTTGTTTCATTAGTAAGGTACATATTTTTTCCCAAATAAATAGGCCACTAAAATTAATAAAGTCAAAATATCCAGCAAAATGTTTTTCGTTGCCCTAAAAAATATTATTCCTGAAAGAGACCCATCAAAACCGTTACCAGAAAAAGCTCGCCACTCGTTTACCGTTTTCATGATAATTTCCACAGAAGTCGTCCTTTATGGCAACTTTTTTATATTTTCAGTTTTAATATCATGCGGAATGGAGGCCGGCTTCTGGCTGAATGGTCGAGTTCACTGCATTCTGCTCGTAAATCTACGACTGTTAGGGCTGTCCGAGTAACGGACTGTTTGATGTATCCGAACCTGGTTGCCATTCAAACATTGTAACTACACAGGTTTATTACACGCATTAAAAGGTATGAGCAGTAAAGTAAAATCATGATGCTGTCACAATGTAGGCGATATAGCCAGTTTATTAGAGATGTAAAATAGGTAAGAACGGTAATCATTGTACGCCACCGGTAAAATGCTTATTTGATTTAGTTTTGACATCAAATGTTACTCTAGATTTTTAAAATTTGGGTTCGTTACCTATTAAACCGAAAGAAATATTCCCTAGGTACACAATAAGAGCGACGTAACATTTAAACGAATGTGGTAAAGTGATGATGATGCATGAGCTCGTCGAACCTCCGATTATGAATGGTAGCCAAGGGAATTGACGCGATTCGTCAAAAAGCACGATCCGATAATACCCTGCCTAAAAGAGATTTACGATAGACAGATAGACAGTACGAACGAACGAAGTGAAATGACGCCTCGTTCTCCCTAGTGACGGGCATCCAGCCTGCGTCGATTTTATTGCACTCCGACTGAAAGCGAGAAACGTTTCAGCGGTTTATAGGGCGAAGCGAAAAGTCGCCGGGATTCATCTTTTATCCCGTTCCGTGTCCGCTGTTGGCGAGCATTCACAATTTTCCTATGGAAATGCTCCTGCCTCGGAGTTGTTGAATAGCGTAAAGTATATTATCGTGTTTTCTTGGTGTCTTTGTTTTGTCCTTATCTTGCAGACTTACCGAAGAGTGTATTGGCCCCTTGAGGTTTTGTAATCAGGATTATTTTACTCTATAACAGAGTTGTTGCAAATCAGCTTGTTGTTCTTGTTTTACGATACTTTTCATATCATTTTGATACTTTTTTCTTGAAAGGGATCGTAAACTTTACAAAAAATAAACTTTTCGGCGATATCGACAGCCGATAACAAAATTATTTAGCAACAGATACAAACATAGACATAGAATACGCTCAATGCGATACAACAATAGAACACTATGATGAATGTGGTCACGAGAGACGGATTTTGAATTTGGAAAATGCTGCAAATCGCAGTGACAGCGCAGTGCGTAGTTGACACATTTCAAAAACAACGTTGCCGACAGTTTGACGTGCATTGACGGTCATAAGCGCACCCGCAGTGTTGACGACTGACGTTTCAATTACCGATGCCGATCCGCTGCGCTGCGATACGCTTTTGCTACACAATATCTGTTTACTAATTAAGTTTCACTCTACTTAATTACACTATTACGAGTAAACTGAGAGTTTGTTGACGATGGTGTTATGAGAAAGAGACCAAACACCTTACCTACTTATTTACTACTAACTAACAATGTAGTGAATTACCCCTTATGCACAGATTTACAGCAATTTCATAAATAATGGTAATTTTTACCATTGTTCTAGGACAAGCATATTATGAAAGTGATTGGTTGTCAACAAAATAAGATTCAAAATAACATGGTCTCTATACACCGTGCTTTTTTAACCGTCTTACAGCCGAAGGCCACCTAAAGTATCCAATAACTACATGTCATTCGTTAAATAAATCTTGGTTATTATTAAGATTTCAAAGACTAAGGCATTAAAGAAGATATCAGCACAATTTAGTACGAAACATCATGTAACGAGCACTACGCGCGGGTCATTCACTCGGCTGTCTAGCACTACTGACCTAGTTTTACGCACGAATAGAAAGGGGCGAGGCGGTGGGTGTCACAAAGAATTGCGCTAGCGCATGATTGGTTAGAGATCCACGTGGACTGTCTTAGATTGGCTAACGGTGCGGAACGCGTGGAGGCGGCAAGGTCAAGTAATGCATTGTTGAAATCGTAAACATTATGAACAGGATGATACATTACGTAACATTACTATTAGATATTTTTTACACAAAAATTATGCGGAGTGTAATAAAAAAAATAACATACCCTAGAGGTTTATTAAGATGGTTACATTACGTGGGCTTCGGCTGTAAGACGGTTAAAAAAGCACGGTGTATAAAGATGGGCTCTACTTTTGGAAAAAAAACCGGCCAAGTGCGAGTCGGACTCGCGCATAGGATTTCGTACCATTGTCTAGGTAAACAAAATAGGTGAATAATTCAAGTGCCTTGCTGTTGCCATTTTTGATAATATTTGTTGTTATAGCGGTAACAGAAATACAAAGTTTGTGAAAATTTCCACTGTCTCTATCAGGGTTCTTGAGATACAGTATGGTGTCGTGCATACAGCAAAGTAGTATGGTCCCATTTTTACTCTTTGGGTCTGCTGAACATTGATGAAACTGATGCTATACGTTATTCAGTAGCTGTAAGCTTAGTAAATGTAGAAAGGTTATAATACGTATCAATTTCATCATCAAATCAAAATGAACAAACGACGATCAATGCCTATAAAATTACATAACGTAAGCCTTTATTGTGCTTCCAGCTCGGGTCTAATTAATAATGGAACATTATAGAGAGTGTAAAAGCGTGTTTAATTAAATTTGTCTACGTCGCATGTTTGAAAGGAGGCGATTAACATCTTGAAAGCGGTGCGGTACCAAGACGATGGCGCCGTAATCTATGTGTGTGTTTGATACCACCATGACGAGCGAAAGCGATTTAGTAAACGACTCTCCCACCGCAAGTCTTTTGGAGCAGGATCTTAAAGCAGCCACTATGTTTTGTAGGCTTAAGGCATTACAATCAAAGAGAAAATAGTTTAAATTCAAAAAATACTATGTAAAAAAGGTTTTTTTTAAACTTCATGGTGACGAAAAACTTACAAAGTATTTATTATTTTGATCTTTGATGAAGTAACAGAATGTATTTATTTGTTATTAGAACTAACAAAGAAAATGAAAACTAGATGGCCAAAGGGATAACATCTTTGGCCATCTCGTTTTCATAACTGTACAGCTTGAGTTTTAGACTGTACGCTTTTTCTGTACCCGTAAATAATGCTTATTCTCAGGCAACTTCACCACCGCACCAGTATGAAGGCAGAACACTTTATTCGCGCCATTGCGTATGAGTTTCCCGCGTTCGCACATACCGTGAACACGCACATAGTGTGTTTGCATTACATCAGTCACAGGAAAGCCGTCTGAAGGTCCTTTTGCTCACGATACCATCACTACAATCCGTTACTGCGCCCTGACAGTCGCATATATCATGGCAATTTGTCCGAATGTTCAGGGATCTCGGCTTAGCGTGGACTTTTTAAGTTTTTCGCAGGATAACGGGCGAGGCTTTTGAGCCGTGTTAACGTTATTTGGGTTTCTATTGTATGTTTCACACGAAGAAATGCTTACATTGGCCCAAGCCACCAATCGTTTTGTGCTAAGTAAACACAATTGTTACATAAAGTCAAAAAGAAATTGAAACTATTTAAAAGAGTATATCAACAAGTAAATCACTTGAATACCTGAATATGCTAGAAGTTAATACTTAAAACATAAAAAATAAGGCTACTTTCCATGGATCCTTTCAAACTGTATTCTGTTTTTACTGGTCCAGTTTAATGACAAAACTGGGTCGGTGGCAAACTAGTGCCGGTTTTTTGCGGGTCACTGCGAACGGGATGTGACCGTGTGAATATTACCAATGAAACGCGTATACTACTAAAAACAGAAACCGCAAAAAACGGGCTGTCGCTGTGGAATTAAATGTTTTCTGAATCTCAATCAAATCTATTAAGCCCGTGATGGTAAAAACATGTGTAATGCAAATAAACACTTCTTTGTGTAAAATTTAGCTAACATCTGGTTTTTGAACGTGACCCCGAATAAAGAGGGAACGGCTAATCGAGCGTAGCAGAGTGTTCCGAAAAAACAAAGCATTTTGCCTTCCGCGCGCATCGGAAGAGAAAATAAACTTGCCCCAAGACACTTTACTCTCGTCTTGCTTTCCTTACAAATGAAGTGAAGCCCCTGAATTACGCTGGGAACGTTCGGCTGTAGGATTAGATAGCTAACAATTGTTGGACGGAAGTACGGAACACCGTGTTTGACTGCCGCATTGATTTTAGAAATTTTAAATAGGACTTGCTAGTAATGATTTCCGTAGCTATATATTCGATACGAGTATAGTAATGATTGAGTAAATACATGTTTAAGAAAATTAAGCAGTCATATTAAAAAATAAAACCTGATACTCGTAAGTACGTGCGTCAGAAGTTTTGAATGTATATTATGTAAAAATAATGTGTTAATTTAAAGACTTTATTGCACAAATAATGTTGTACATAGGTGTACTTAATGCTTAAAGAATTCTCTGTCAGTAAAACTCTTAGGTCATGCAGAGAGGGAATCCTATATTCGCATGCCTAAAGAGCCTTATATTCCCAGAGAATTGTTTTTTAAAGATCTTACTTAATCGCAGTTCTGATATGTATTTTTAATTAAAATAACAATGTAAAGCTTCAGCAGCAAGAAATAGTATTTTTATTTGAAAAAGAGAAAATAACCAAGTTATGTAAATATAATGGCTCCGCAAGGATTACTCTTAACGACACGGCACAAGTTTTATGAATACAATAAAAAATATAGCGATTCCTACAGTGACAGACTGAAACGCAGAAACAGCAAAGTTTTTGAAGGCGTAACGTTAAGGTTGAAAGAAAGAAAGAGGTTGTCTTCAGCTTTGTCACAAGTTACCAATGAGATACTTAAAAAAGTTTTTAGTTGTAAGAAGTTAGGTATTAACGACATAGTACAGAAATCTCTTTTGCGAATAGTTTGTCCAGTTTAGGCTACTAAGCCATAATGGTTGAAATTATTGTTTCAATTTTCTATTTTCAGCCTAAGTAATTCAAGTATGCAATTATTCAGAAATAACATAATAATTCGTGATGATTTTCTTAAAACCTATTTACCATTTGAATAACATACACTCGGCAAGCGTATCGTATGTATCTTCAGATACATAAAAAACAATTGAACTTCACAACACATAATACGATAAAAAAGATGCATCAAAGCATCGTGGGCCAAACAAACCACTTTCGTACTTCAAAAGACGAAAGTAGGCGATAGGCATACAAGCCCCCGTATCGGCGATGTCTGCCAGCGAGCAATTTACATCGGCTCCCCTCAATCCCAGCCTGCACGTGGGTGGAAAGCGATTTTTTTCTCTTTATTGTTCTTTAATTGCTCTGACTGGTGCGACGGGACGGAATAAAGCCGCGTCTGTGCGGATTTGTAGGCCCGCTCGCGTTCAAACGTTAGCAGTCTCTAATTTGGGCTGATTGTGAGCGGCCACTAGGCTTTTCTTTTTTCCTTCCGCCCCGCGATTCTTTTTTGTTTGCGTACTTTTAGGAATAAGTACGCAAGTACTTTCCCTGCCTAATTTGCAAGAGCAAAGGGCATCCGTGACGTGAAGTGCGGCCGAGGCCTACAGAGTTCATAAATCTTTTGTGTTTTAATAAAGTCTAATAAGGTAAATTTCCTCCTCCTCTCCATTTGGATTAGCCGATGTGGAAAACAAAATCCACTTAATGTTTGCACCGAACGTCGGACTGTAATTTATCAGAGTGCCCTAGCGCTGGCGTTCACAAAATCTATTAATTACAGGCTTTCCTCTTTCTCTCATTGCATAGACTGCCACTGTCACTCAACACTCGTCGATTGGAACAATTAATCTTGTGCAGCTACGCGCTAGGAGTTGGCAAGGATGCGGGCTCCGAAATGTTTGAGAACACAATGTTAACCACGAACACTGTTAGAGAAACCACGAAGGGGTAGATGGAAATGATTAATCTATCCAATTTGTATACAATACCAAAAGAGGGCAGGAGACACACGTAAACATTTGGATAGCGATGCTTGATACTATCGACAATACAGCCAATACAGTATGACAGTCAGCTTCGATACTATTAATAGTATTGCTGTTTGTCGGTAGTATTGTACCAAACTGATCTATCGATACTATTGCTATACTATGTTATACTATTGCTATTTCTATACTCTATAGGTCAGTGAACATTCGACAGTGGACTTGTGGATGCGGTTATTGGTAATTATGAAGGTTATATGTATTAGTCGTCATAAAACCATTAGGCTATTCAAATATAAGACGATCGATACACATTTTATAACATAAGACAAGTAGCATGATAAGCAATGTTCTACAATGTGACACACTATAAAGTTTGCAACCCAATATTGATACATAGTATTCATTAATCACTATGTCTTTATCACTTGTCGAATAATGCATCTTACCATTGTTTAAAAACTCTAATCCTATCGCCTTCTCTCAAACTTATCGCAACAATATTTCCCGAGAATCGTCTGTTAGTGCCGACACTAATAGTAGTCCAATCAACGAGGAGATTCGTTGTATGGAGACATCCGAATAATTCTCCCGTCGTTGAAACTTGGCACATAGTGAAATAAAGTAATACAGATTATAGATATACAATAATCCAATGATTTTTTTTACGAGAAGTTAGGTATTTATACCTAAACATGGAAATCGTTTATAACTCTCTGTGAAAAAATTCTCAGTCTGAAATTGTTCGTGTATACGTATGTATGTCTAAGTTAGAATAGGTAAGAATAAGAATCCAATATTTTTTCGATTTCCGAGATACTCAAAATTAAACTTTTTGCATTTTGCTCTATAACTTCTACCGAAAAAAATCTCTGCTCATTTTTATTTTTTAATATGGTTTTATTTACGTATATAAGTAGCTTTAATAAGTTATCCAAAACATTTTTCTTTGCAATATTAAAATTCTCATTATTACTTAATTATGGCTCGTGAATAATTGCTCAGGCAAATTAAATGCGTTTCTTAGTTAGGGGTCGCTCTATTGCAGTAGATTTTTCAATAATCCAATTAAAATTCCACTAAATACCAAGTTTTTAAAATATCAATAACGGGTAATAGTGAATTTTACCGCCACTTAGAACCGAACGGGCGCGCGGCAGTGCAGTGGTGCGTGTGCTCATATCTAAAACGTACTGCAGTCTATCTGTATAAAAAAATGATGCAAGTGTTTGTAGGTAATGGCTGTCACCCGCGATAGCCCAGCAGCTAACTTAGGTGGTCTTGGAACTTGGGCACACGGGTTCTAATCCCAGTGCATCACATCGTATGTTATTTATTTGTATGTATGTTCTTATGAGTTCTTTTTACTTTTTTTTAACAAAATATTGTGTTTTTGCAGTGATTATTTGCCAGTTGAATTCAGTCCTTATATGTTAGACCGTAAGGCTTATTTTGGCGGACGACTGACAGCGGAGTCTGGAACGCGGCGTGTGTTTATTGCGATTTCTGTCGGGCGAAAGTAGTTCTTATTTATTTTCATAAGCGGAAGGCTTGTAGTAGGCTGTGATGAATGATTGAGGATTCTAGAATGCCTTCTTTTGTATTTCGGCGCCCGCGCACTCCATAGCTATCGTATAACTATAGTATACTATTATTCAATTATTGTGACGGTATTTAGCGCGCGGTCCTTAAAAGTCATTCTGTACAAAGAAAGACTTTTCAGTTTTCGTTCATCTCAGTTACCTACTTGACCAATCAGAGGACAACGACTCAACGCAATATAATAATTAGGTGAAGAGTTTAACGAGAAATGAAATGAAAAGATGGACCAAGAAATAAGTAAACAACGGTGGAAAAGCAAAAGGCTTAAGCGACACTTTGACAGATAATCGGTCTTAACTGAGTTGTAATCAGCAAGATTTTCTGCGTCGTTTGAGCTGGGTTTGGTGTAAATCCAGGTATGGAATTGTGTAAAGCAATCGTATACATTTGACATTTCAAAACGTACTGTATGATCTGTCAAACCCTTTGTTCTTTGCCGTTTGACAGATCATATCGTACGTTTTGAACTGTCAAATGAATACGATTGCTTTACACAATTGCCCCCCAGGATTGTTGTAAAATATTTTCATAGAAATATCAATTAAAAATTACATTTGATACAATAAAATTAAAGCACGATTTTTTTCTATTAACTCGTCAAGTATGTGTAAACGAGACACAATAAAAATTCCATTGTTATGCGGCGCCCGGGTGTCGTTTGATACCTGACTGATTAAAATCTTGGTAGAACATACATTAACGATCTGATTAATGAAAAATATGACTGCCCCATTACTTAGATTCAATGGAAATCAAAATACTGTTGGTTCCTCCCCCGCAATCTGCATAAGCAAGAAGCCTTTGTACTTTAGGCGTTGCAGAAACAGCATTCTAAAGGCTGTATTGAATGTCACTTTAAGTGCCTTTAGCGCCTTTTGCGTATAGCTGACCCAGAGGGAGCCCGAGTAGAACAACTATCAGTGTTTGAGGTTAAGACCTCCGTATGTGTTTTTGACATTTAGAATAGATTTGAAATTCTTTTAGAGAAGAAAAAATTTCAGAAAAACATTCAAGGAGTTATCTCAACTTTGCAATATTTCACTTGATGACGGGGTACTTGGTAGCGGTGACAGCACTCAATGTAAATCTGCATCTCGTCGTATTATTTTTTTGTTTTGCATTAGTATTTGAGTTAATATAATATATTTTGAGCACGTTTTACACTTTGACATATTATAATCCCTAATTGCTAAAGCATTCTTATATTATAAGTATTACATAACAATTAATGCACTCTACGCGATTTTTGTAAGATTTGTAACTCAATGTTTGACAGTACTAGCTTAAATCCGTCGTCAGTCGAGAAGTTGTAAAAATAGTTATTACAAAAACACTACACGCAGTGACATTTCATTCAAAACTGGCAAGTAAAGCCAACGGCGATAGAACTGCGCACGTGGCAATCCCAGGTAGATAAAAAGATAAAGGGAAGGGTTGGTGGAAAGGTATTGTTTTTGTGTGCATACTTATCGCTTGTGTGACTATGGCCATTGTGTGATCGTAGAGCTGACAAGTAATGAATTTACTAAACACTTCATTTTCTTTTTAATGTGCTAAATACTCTCGTAGTATTTTCAGAATAACTCGTTGACGTGACCTTTCGTAAAACGCTTTATGGTTTACACATCAATACGTTAGGCTGCATTATTGCAGTAAATGCTGTTGATAAGCTTTCTTAAATTTCAACCACATTATTATGTATATATTTATAAAATTAGTTCATACTAAATTCATAAATCTACAAATACACATAATGTACTGCACTGAATAAAATTTTGTCCTGTAAAACTGTTTAACCTTACACAGTCTCCCTCTTCCCCTTTGGGATTGCCAAAATGCAGGTACGCACTGTATTTGCAACTAAATGACAGTTTTTATTGGATTTTAATAAAAATATACCATTTTTATAGTTCAGTATTTTATACTACTTGAAAAGAAATTGAATCGCACCATAAAAGTGACAAACTTCAATAAAAATATTTCATTTAATTTTTTAAAACAGGCTTTAATTTATACCCGGTATCAATTGGAATCGGGTGGGTTAAAATAGCGTGGATTGGATATTTATCCAGTGGCTGGGTTTATATCCGGGTAGGCGCCCATCTATTATAGGTAGGTACTGATTAAATATTCACTTTATTAAGAAACAATGTAAACAGATAACTAATCGGAAATCGGGAATCAATCTGACTATGAATGTTTTTCTGACATTTTTTCTTCTCTAAAAGAATTTCAAATCTATTCTAAATGTCAAAAACACATACGGAGGTCTTAACCTCAAACACTGATAGTTGTTCTACTCGGGCTCCCTCTGGGTCAGCTATACGCAAAAGGCGCTAAAGGCACTTAAAGTGACATTCAATAAAGCCTTTAGAATGCTGTTTCTGCAACGCCTAAAGTACAAAGACTTCTTGCTTATGCAGATTGCGGGGGAGGAACCAACAGTATTTTGATTTCCATTGAATCTAAGTAATGGGGCAGTCATATTTTTCATTAATCAGATCGTTAATGTATGTTCTACCAAGATTTTAATCAGTCAGGTATCAAACGACACCCGGGCGCCGCATAACAATGGAATTTTTATTGTGTCTCGTTTACACATACTTGACGAGTTAATAGAAAAAAATCGTGCTTTAATTTTATTGTATCAAATGTAATTTTTAATTGATATTTCTATGAAAATATTTTACAACAATCCTGGGGGGCAATTGTGTAAAGCAATCGTATTCATTTGACAGTTCAAAACGTACGATATGATCTGTCAAACGGCAAAGAACAAAGGGTTTGACAGATCATACAGTACGTTTTGAAATGTCAAATGTATACGATTGCTTTACACAATTCCATACCTGGATTTACACCAAACCCAGCTCAAACGACGCAGAAAATCTTGCTGATTACAACTCAGTTAAGACCGATTATCTGTCAAAGTGTCGCTTAAGCCTTTTGCTTTTCCACCGTTGTTTACTTATTTCTTGGTCCATCTTTTCATTTCATTTCTCGTTAAACTCTTCACCTAATTATTATATTGCGTTGAGTCGTTGTCCTCTGATTGGTCAAGTAGGTAACTGAGATGAACGAAAACTGAAAAGTCTTTCTTTGTACAGAATGACTTTTAAGGACCGCGCGCTAAATACCGTCACAATAATTGAATAATAGTACACTATAGTTATACGACAGCTATGGAGTGCGCGGGCGCCGAAATACAAAAGAAGGCATTCTAGAATCCTCAATCATTCATCACAGCCTACTACAAGCCTTCCGCTTATGAAAATAAATAAGAACTACTTTCGCCCGACAGAAATCGCAATAAACACACGCCGCGTTCCAGACTCCGCTGTCAGTCGTCCGCCAAAATAAGCCTTACGTTCTAACATATAAGGACTGAATTCGACTGGCAAATAATCACTGCAAAAACACAATATTTTGTTAAAAAAAAGTAAAAAGAACTCATAAGAACATACATACAAATAAATAACATACGATGTGATGCACTGGGATTAGAACCCGTGTACCCAAGTTCCAAGACCACCTAAGTTAGCTGCTGGGCTATCGCGGGTGACAGCCATTACCTACAAACACTTGCATCATTTTTTTATACAGATAGACTGCAGTTATAGATGGGCGGGTGGGTAGAAATCCAGTGGATATTTATCCAATTTATTCCCACCCGGTAGGTAAAAATTGATTTTTACCTAATTTACCCAGGTGTTTATTAAGAATGCTGGGTATTTATTATTTTACGTTGAATACTCATTGTTTTGAGTATCAGTTGGCTGTGTATGAATACCTAGACCTACAATATGATTAGTAATATCGTTTATGCTATACAGTCAGTCATCTTAATCACTTAAAATCATAAATTTTATTATTCGTTTCAACATAATCGGATAATGTTGAGTAGTATTATGAACAACCGTTTTATTTAAATGAGTATAACTTACAATATATTTTGAGCACGTGTAACACTGATATATTAATCCTTAATTACTAAAGCATTCTTGTATTATAAGTATTACATAACAATAAATGCACTCTACGCGATTTTTGTAAGATTTGTAACTCAATGTTTGACAGTACTACCTTAAATCCGTCGTCGGTCGAGAAGTTGTAAAAATAGTTATAACAAAGACTACGCGCAGCAACATAACAGTCAAAACTGGCAAGTTATAGCCAACGGCGATAGAACTGCGCACGTGGCAATCCCAGGTAGATAAAAAGATAAAGGGAAGGGTTGGAAACGTATTGTTTTTGTTTGCATACTTATCGCTTGTGTGACTATGGCCGCATTATTGCAGTAAATGTTGTCGATAAGCTTCCTTAAATTTCAACCATATTATATGTACATATTTATAAAATTAGTTCGTACTTAATTCTTAGATCTACAAATACGCATAATGTACTGCACTGAATAAAAATTTGTCCTGTAAAACTGTTTAATCTTACACAGTCTCCCTCTTCCCCTTTGGGATTGTCAAAATGCAGGTACGCACTGTATTTGCAACTAAATGACAGTTTTTATTGGATTTAAATAAAAAATATACCATTTTTATAGTTCAGTATTATAAATACATGAAAAGGAATTGAATCGCACCATAAAAGTGACAAACTTCAAAAAAAAAATAATTAATTTTTTTAAAACAGGCTTTAATTGATACCCGGTATCAATTGGAATCGGGTGGGTTATAATAGCGTGGATTGGATATTTATCCAGTGGCTGGGTAGTACGTTTAAGATATGAGCACACGCACCACTGCACTGCCGCGCGCCCGTTCGGTTCTAAGTGGCGGTAAAATTCACTATTACCCGTTATTGATATTTTAAAAACTTGGTATTTAGTGGAATTTTAATTGGATTATTGAAAAATCTACTGCAATAGAGCGACCCCTAACTAAGAAACGCATTTAATTTGCCTGAGCAATTATTCACGAGCCATAATTAAGTAATAATGAGAATTTTAATATTGCAAAGAAAAATGTTTTGGATAACTTATTAAAGCTACTTATATACGTAAATAAAACCATATTAAAAAATAAAAATGAGCAGAGAATTTTTTCGGTAGAAGTTATAGAGCAAAATGCAAAAAGTTTAATTTTGAGTATCTCGGAAATCGAAAAAATATTGGATTCTTAATCTTACCTATTCTAACTTATACATACATACGTATACACGAACAATTTCAGACTGAGAATTTTTTCACAGAGAGTTATAAACGATTTCCATGTTTAGGTATAAATACCTAACTTCTCGTAAAAAAAATCATTGGATTATTGTATATCTATAATCTGTATTACTTATTTTCACTATGTGCCAAGTTTCAACGACGGGAGAATTATTCGGGTGACAAAAGCTTCGTTGATTGGACTATAGCAGGTAAGTGCTACTCGACCATAGCTAATTAAGTTTCCTGTTCCGGCAACGAGTAACGATATGTGCTTTACCTTTGGAAATCTAAGTTTAACTCGTCAAGTATGTGTGAACGAGACACAATAGAAATTCCATTGTTATGCGACTCTCGAGAGTCGTTTGATCCCTGACTGATTACGTCTATTTAAAAGAATCAATCCCAACAACTTATCTGAGATAATTACCAAGGGCCACCACACCACCCTTAACTTTCAACTCTAAACTCTAAAAATAAAGTAGGTACTTTCTTTCTTTAACTCCTTTAACAGCTTTCTCGATTATATCGTGAACCACCTGAAAGAATAAAACTTAAACTATTCAACACTTAAAATCATGCATAAACCAGCAAATGAAACCAATACTTGTAATTGCTGAGGTACGAGTAGGTACACCAAAACGACATCCCGCTAGGTGACTCATTTATAAAAAACTATTGAATGATATCTTATTACATATAATAAGACTGTAAAAGATCGATTTCTGTACATTGAAGATTTTTATGAAAAATTGTTACAGGGGGTCTTAATTACCGTAATAGAAGCCAAAACAACAATTTTTAAAATTTTTGTCTGTCTGTCTGTCTGTCTGTCTGTCTGTCTGTTTGTCCGGGCTAATCTCAGAATCTACTGGACCGATTTTGATGGGGCTTTTTTATTTGACTCAGCATCACTTGGAGAGTAAACTAGGATAGAAATAATCACGCCAATAGACTTAGGGGGTAGGCAGAAAATATATATATATAAAAGAAAGTCGTGTTTGTTACAACACTTATAACTTGAGAACGGCTGAACCGATTTGGCTGAAAGTTGGTGGGGTGGTAGCTTAGAATCAGGAAAAGCATATAGGATACTTTTTGTCCCGCTAGACGGGGCCGGGGCTGGGGTAGCACGGGACCGGGACGAAACGGTGGGGAGGTAGCTTAGTACCAGGAGAAGGACATAAGATACTGCATATAGGATACTTTTTGTCCCGCTAGACGGGGCCGGGGCTGGGGTAGCACGGGACCGGGACGAAACGGTGGGGAGGTAGCTTAGTACCAGGAGAAGGACATAAGATACTGCATATAGGATACTTTTTGTCCCGCTAGACGGGGCCGGGGCTGGGGTAGCACGGGACCGGGACGAAACGGTGGGGAGGTAGCTTAGTACCAGGAGAAGGACATAGGATACTTTTTATCCCGTTCGATGGGGCCGGGGCTAAGGCGGGACGGGGCCGAGGCGAAACAATTTAAAATAAATGTGGGTGGAAATGAATCTGTAAAATGAACGTCCAAATAATCGGTATGGTCATAATAATTGATCACCTTTGATGTACCTACTACTTGCTTCTTATTGTTGTAATATGGCCAATTTTAATGATAAGTGAGTACTAAAATGTACTATATAAATACTTTATATCTTGCGTACTTATAAATACTTATACTTAAGTATCTTATTTGTAAAATCATAAGCCTATAAATTAAAAATTCTATCCAAAGTCACTATTCCACGCGGACGAAGTCGCGGGCACAGCTAGTTTTTACTAAGAATTTGCTTATAACAGCAATTAAAAGCACTTTCCAACGTTTAAATTAGAATAACTACTTCCAAGATCATTGACAAAAAAGGTTGATTCGGTTCTATTTACCTATCAGTCTATAAATAATAACATGAGATTTATTTAGCTACAGCAAGGCACAACATTTCGTTTTAACTTTCGGTTTGCCAGCGTAACATAATACCGTGATTACAAAATCTCGTTTTTATTTTACCCGCTAAAGACACCGACATGAAAACTGGCAGCGGAAAATTTCAGGGTTCATTTAACAGATCCGTGCTCTGGACAGAGATTAACGTACCCACTGCTTCATTAATACACGTCTATTTCATCAAATAATTTACAAATATGTTTCAGTCCTGACATATAATTAATGTACCTACATAACTGTAACATAATGAATATTTGTAGACTTAGACACGCACACTCCATCTACATTGATTGTCTCGTTATCAAGAGTCAAAAAACGACTAACGAACTACACTACACTTGTGACTACACCTACAAAATGTATTAGTCAAAAATCATAATCATGATATTTGCTAGCCAGAAATGCAACGCCGGCTGCATCATCGCCTCCTTTCTTGCCTCCTAATTTATTACGGTTTGATTTTTGAATACGTACATCATCAATATCATCATTCATCATTTCCAGCCCTTATTCCCAGTTCATCTGGGGTCGGGTCTCCTAGCACATCTGCGCCAGAGAGCTCTGTTCTGGGTTCTCTGGGAAGGTAGATTATCTCAGCACATTGGCTAGCCAGGTGGCGGGTGGTCTGCCTCGGCCTCTGGGTTTGTTCAGGATATTAAGGATGATTTTTGAATAGGTACGTTTTAGATATATTTTTTTATGATTTCATGTTTCATGCATGTCTAGTTTTAATTTTCTTTAATCTAATAAATGTATTTATAACATAAGTTTGTAAGAACCACAACAATTTTGCAGACAGTTCATCAGAATCACACAAAGAGAAAGAAAGCAATTAAAAGAAAAGCCACAGCTATGAAAAAAAAAACCGGTTAAGTGCGTGTCGGACCCGCGCACTGAGGGTTCCGTGCCACCCTTAACTGAATTCAGGGTCCACTTACTTTCACTTAACGAAAACATCACAATATATTGCGACAACAAAAATAACTTTGTTTTTCATAGTGTTTGTATGAAAGACAAAGTTATATTTGCGGTTGATAAAAATGTGCAATATCTCAAAAACTACTGGTTCGATCTCCTTCAAACCAATTTTCGTTGCAAGTTTTTGTTGAGATCTACATCATATATTTTTTCCAAAATTTTCACTTTCTTAGTTCAAAAGTTAGAGGGGGGGGGACGCCCATTTTACCACTTTGGAAGCGTCTATATCTCAAACCTTACACTTTTAGAAAAAATGGTTTTAGAAACCTCAACATCATTTTAAAAGACCTATCCATAGACACCCCACACGCATAGGTTTGAGTAAAAAAAAATTTTTAGGTTTTAGTTTCATGTATGGGAGCCCCCCCTTAAATATTATTTTTTCTTACTTTTTGTATGTGAATCAGAAAGCGGTGAACAAAATACACCTACCTACCAAGTATCAGCTATGTGATGCTTATAGTTTCAGAATAAAGTGGCTGTGACATACGGACGGACAGACAGACAGACAGACAGACAGACAGACAGACAGACAGACAGACAGACAGACTTGACGAAACTATAAGGGTTCCGTTTTTTGCCATTCGGCTACGGAACCCTAACAAGAGTGACAACTTTTCAGCGAGCATTAGGAGAAAATTTGAATTCGGATTTGGTCATCATTACGGTCAGTGACCACGGCAATTAAGTTTGTTCGGATTCAGTGAGACCTAATTGAGTTTCGACATCGGTAATTCCCACTGCTTTGATGAAATGACGATTTATTCACAAGAGCTCTCGCGCTACTGTTTGCTTGAGAGCAAATAATAAGCGCAATATTGAAGTTCCTACTTTTATTACTTTGAATTCATGATTGCAGGAACTGACGAAATGAGCTCTGATGAAATTCTAAGAATTAATGGTACAATTTAAGGATGTCAATAAAATAAATTAACGATTTGAAAATTTTATAAAAGCGCTTTTAATTAAAAACGAAATCAAACACCAGTAAGTAAGTAAGTGACTCTACACTTTATTTATTTATTTGAAATTCAGGCGTTAAAAGTCTCGACACAGTTTTATCTGTCAAACATCAGATGGCGCTAGGAAAACACTGTCAAAATTCGGTTTTCCTATTTTTATTGATTGAGAAGAATTTTTTTAGATTTTTAAAGATACATTCAATAATATCACAAAAACATCAATTTGTTCTTAGCGTTTTTTGAGCGCCATCTAGTGTTTGACAGCTATAACTGTGTCGAGACTTCCACCGCTGACCTTGGTTAATATTGATGAGTGACGTCTAGTTTGACATGTGATTTTTTTTATTTCTAGATCCTCCAGGGAATCATCATCTCATCTCTCTCATTCTCTCTACTCTTTTTCTCGTCTCATGGTATTTCTAGACGTAATATATATAGAATAGAGATTTTGCCGCACGTTTTTTCATGTAATTGAGAAAAATCTTAAAGTTTATCTGCTTATAGATAGTAGTATTAGCAGTAATTATATTTGGTTACTGAGACTAAATTCAGCTACAGGTACCTCTAACATCCTCTTAGCTACACTGATTACAATCAAACGGAGTAGATCTAATTGAAGGGACGCTCCATTAACAAAGGGACAGCTTTGCGGTAATAGAGCCACTCGAACAAAATCACGCCAGATAAAATTCTCGGCCGAAGTATTACGTGCGATATAGGTACGTACATATTTGAGGAAAAAGACGAAAACGATTTCTTTGCTCGGCTGATTCGTTTGTCTTTTGAATTTTCGCCGACTTGGGTATCCCTTGATCATTAAGTGCGCTTGTTAGTCGGCATTTTGCCGTTGCGAAAAGCTTTGTACCGTTTACTGTATCTTTAAAAAAAACTACATGTAATCTGTAATGGTATTTTTAATCGTGGCTTACTCTCATTCTTTTGTCGTTAATCGCTTTGGGATGGCGATTCTTAATTAACTCGAATTTTTTCACGGTCGGAAAATATGCAGAAGGCTGTCTCGACACGCCCCTCGTTGTCTACCCCCGTTTAAGACTTTCATGAATTTTAAATTTTTCTTTCAGAAATTCATTTCACGTAGGAATATACAATATAGGCAGGTAAGGCATCTTGTCCTCCAAATTATTTATGATGCCGTCCGTAAGAATACGAAAGCGAATGTTTTGAAAAATACAAATTTTGGATCTACTTTACTACCCCGTTTACTACATTTTCTTCCAGGAGAGCAGAAGAGCAACATCTATATAATATCCAGAAGGTAAGAAAATCTATCATAAAAATAAAAATATCGTTTTCACACATTTATTATCAGCCTTCTCATTCCGCGAATCCCAACTATCGTCACTTAATAGCCCAATCGACGCGGAAAATAAGAGTTTCACCTGAGAGGCCGCAAATAAATTGGTCTGTCTTAATATTTGTTCGTTCGGAATTGCCGAATTACGGCAATTTCTCGGGTATTGTCTGCTCTAGTGCCTACACAATTTCTTGATGGTACTATTTGATTAAAAGGGGTCCATATTCTTAAGTTGATACTTGTTATATTATGTTATATATAGGTATTTATGTGTAAACTACAACTACAGTCGAATATCTTACAAACTGGGCTACTCATTTGATTTCACTTTGTTCTTCTTATTGCTAGTTCGAAATATTTGTTTTCTTATTTTCCAAAATTAATTTATTTTGGTGTGATGAGTTTTCTTCTACAATTCTATCAATCTTTACACCTTCGTCCTCCTAACTTAAATTTTCTGTGAACATAACTCCTGTAAGTATATAATTTGAATACTACGTACCATCAGTTACAAGATCTAGGAAGGTAATTAGGTGTACTCACTCATTATACTCCTTACTCATAGTATTATATTATCTGTGCTCATACTACCTTTACTCATAATTTTGGTAAGCAATAACAATTCGGATTTTGAAATATATGTGTACACACCTATTTACCTAGTATTCATTTCCGTTTTACTAAAAGTATTGCACAAATCCATTACAATATGTATAATTACATTATTAGAAATAATAACACACGAAAAAGTATTAACGTAACTATAAGTATTTACATATTTATATCGCAAGTGTAGTTTATTTTACTCCAATAACACAAAAGTATACCGAGCGTAACCGGAACACGAAATTATATTTCTTAGCAACTTTTGCAAGAAGTTCAGACAAAAGAAGGCATTCACTTAATAGACTTCCCAAATAATTGCTGTCCTCGGAAAGTTTACTATAATTTGTACAAAGCTTTCCTACTGTTAACTGTAAGAAGGTAACTTTAGTGGCATTTTCTATTTACGAGTATAAACGAATGTAAGTTGTTTGAATCAGTTTTTCTTTACACACTCGTAAGAATACATATTATACTAAAAATACTCAAACCTATGTCTATATGTATACCTATATTCGATAGGAGCATGGTGCAATAAGCAAATGGAAATAACTACCAAGTTTATGTATCTAAATATATGACTTAATATGTTCGATTATGCTCTGTATATTGTTAGCTTTTGATGAAATAACCATATTCTGATGAAAGTATAACACCACCTCAAAAAAAAATACATCTTTTGTCCCTTGTACATGAACATTTACAGTAAATAAAACATCACGGTGAATGTATAAAAAAAATTATGCGCTTGATACTTATAAGGTACACTGGCTAAAGGTAATAAGACGGCTTAAGCGTAAATGCTAACGTGTATACAATGCAATTCCTATCCCTTATCTCATCGCACACTCGCCCGCAAAGCAAGCCTTATCTATGTTCTGCAATCCAAGTCCAGGGGGTCAAAGTGATATTAAGTAATAAATTCGGGAAGGCAAGCGCTCTAAACGCTTTCAAATTACCGGCCTGGGTAATGGGCAAACTTAATATTCACGGAGAGATCGCGGCAGAGCTTCACATTTTATCCGACTGCAAATTGTTTCTGTTTTAAAATTACTTAAGCTCGGCCACGTGTGGGTCTGTGGTCTGTGGACACGTTCTCAGTTTGCAAAAGGTTGGAAATCTATACAATGTTAAAAGAAGCAAGTACGAGTATGGACTCTATCTAGAGATATATTTATTGTTGCATAGAATTGTTAAAATCTGCCGTCATTCGTTTTTTATTGTATAGGAGAATTCCCCTTTTCAAATCTGATCACAAACTAAATATTTCGGCTACATGTTACCTACTTTGCTTTTATTGATGACTCGTCATCAAATATTGCTGATGGTTCTTTTGATAGTGTTTAATTTCCACTCTTATAAGCGTAAATGGCGAGTTGGCTATAAAACGTGCATCAGATCGGTAAAGTTGGCGACCCTCAAACTCTACCTAAGTAGTCACATGGCACGGACTCTTCATAGGTACTATAGAAAGCCCTTCCTATAATGAGGTCAGTTGTAGGACCAAGTTGTTAATAAAACTTTGAACATAACTTATTCGCTTTTGCTCCGTTACTTGCCGATTGAGTAAACTAAGTTGGATCAAAATCGGTTCCCTTTAAGTTAAATTTATTTCAGAAGGAAAATATTGGTGTTTGAAGTTACAACAAGATTGTGATTTTATTAAAATGTACTAAAAAATCTGAAAATGAACTCTTACTGAATTTCGTAAATATTCCTTAAGTTTTGCGAATCGTCCAAGTGACATTACATTTTTATGGTGAGTTGTGTTGTTTAAAAAGCATTAATTAGAAATTACAATCATAATTGTTTTCATAACATTTGTTGAAACCAAAATAAACCATTCAGTAACAAACAAATCACCAAAATATATAAGCGTATGAAAAGATAAAACAAATTAAAAAGTCATTAGAAAGCTTTTATCCGGAGTTGAGCATCATTAGGAACACTGTAAACAAATACCCTTGCGAAGTTTGGATAAGCGAGATGAAAGGGTGCCGCAATTAACATTAAAATATTTTATGTCCTCATAAGTGATGTCCGAAATATTTTTTGAAAAAGGAACCGACGTAATTGATGACCAATTATAGATGTTTATGAACAAGGATAAGTGTTTTTTAGGATGACACCATGACAAAGGATTTATTTCTCTTGGAAAGACACAAATACTTACTAAGGTGTCGTTATATCCAAAAGATTTTTTCAACGTAGGGCTGAAAATGAGGTAAGTATTTTTTAGGAATGCTTAACTCAAATAAAAGAGCAGGTATTGAAATTGCTCGTAGCTTGAAAAATTCGAATGCTCAAGAGAGCTACGATGAAATTCAACCGGCTATGTGCTCCACTACGTTTAGTACTTAAGCTCAGTAAGTACCTAACCTAATCATTTTAGGCTCTAACTAAGGCTAACACAATAGAGACTGTACCTTTCTAAAAGTTCAATGACCTAATCAATAAAATGCCGCCGGCAAGCAATCAAAACACAATAGCAGAGCCTGATCCTGTGCTACGGCTACGGCCGCTACGAATTGCTACGAATCGCTACAGCCATCAAACGAATGATATTTCCATCGCATTCCTTTTGTTATTTGTCTATGAGAACCATTCTCTTTTGCAATCCTCCGTATTTTGCATTATTTTCTTTTTTTCCTGGCTAACGAATCGAATGTTTCATCTGCATTTCCGACCGGTATTGATGGAAAATTGTGCAAGCCAACGCATAAGCTTTGACCAACGTTATAACGAAAATGTTTTACCCTCTCTGAATGTTTTATTTCGTCATCAATATTCAGAATTTCAGACTATTCAAGCTTATCTGGGCGAATGATTCTGAATTATGTTTAATATGCCAAATATTAAAAAAACTAAAGCAACAAATAAAATTCAGTTTCAAAATCAACATAGTGAAAACAACACTTCAAGCGAATAAATAAATACATCTGACACGACGTGACTCTGTTTCACAAACACCCTGTATTACTGTTATGATATATCGAAAGCGTATAAATCAAGTTCAGTGCCAAATTGGTTTGGTTCTAGTAAGTAGTAGCGGAGTCTTGGCTACATTGTCAATTGCTTAGCTGGCAATCACTTGTACTTGAACTGAAGTACACTTACTATACAATACAGCTAGTCTACCAGTAAGTGCCTTAAACACTCGTGTTCTAGTCTAGTGTCACAGAATATAATATAATAGTACTACATACTAGTGTTACGTTTCATGATACGTGTTTATGCTGTTTGAATTTATATTATTGTGATCGTTGTGTGATATGTTAGTTGTACTATAAGAGCCATAACCAGAGAAACACAACTGTATTAAGAAACATTCATTTATCATAATCATATCTGTAAATAGTTTGTGATTCTTTGGTTAATTTTTTTGTAATCGTCGTTTGTGAAACCGTGACTAAGCATTATTAACTAACATGACGTCCTAATAATTTGAAATAAAAAACCAATAATTGCTTACGACTGGGCGGAACTCGAACCTGCAACCTTTGGCAAACCGGGCCAACACTGTTCGACGTTCTTCAACGGGTTCCAGTCTCGCCCATCCGCAATTTCTCTGGTTTTCTGGTTTCTTATTTTATCTCATTAGAATGCTAAAATAACACTGTAAGTATTAATAACATTCTACCATTATTATGACATCTCTGAGTGTGACCGTCAAGAAACGCACGATATTGACTGAGAAGTATGGATCCCAGGGTTAATGAAGTGTCGATATTGACTGAGAAGTATGGGTCCCAGGGTGAATGAAGTGTCGATATTGACTGAGAAGTATGGGTCCCAGGGTGAATGAAGTGTCACTAAACTTAGCAACTGTTTAAAATATAATCGATAACATTATATCATTAACCCCGCGTGAGTCCAGAGCGCAGATTGCTTTTACGCTCCTGTTTAATTTCGCATTGCGAGTTCACAATATTAATGTTAATTATTAATTACAACGCAAACAATTATCCCGCCCCTTAATTTGGAGACCACGAGGCGGCAGCCTCGAATTATTGCGCTAAATACGGGGCCAAATTTATCTTGAATCTCGTCAGGATCGGCGAAATTTAAATTAAAATGTAAATGTTGTAGGGTGGGACGCCTTCTCTAATTGCGATTCGCGTTCGTCCGTTGTCAAACTTGCCCTGTTTGGTCCGGTGCGAGCGAGCACGTCAGTTTTGTTCACCCTGTATTATAATTTATGGGGGAAAGTTGTTTTGTATATTTATATTTTAAAGCAACAAAATCAAAAGCAAATGTCTGGATAATTGCTTTCAAGCGAAATTATTTGTCACGAAAATTATTGACATGTCTCAACTATATCTTCTTATAAAAGAACGAAGTTGATTAAAGCCTTATTTTAAGGGTTCCGTAGCCAAATGGCAAAAAATGTTGTTTGTTGAAACAAAACTATTCTTCTTTCTTATTCTCTTAGGAACTTTCTATTCCACTATTTAACCCTTGCACTTTTCGTAGAAATCATTTACTTCTCTTGAACACTCTTTTCTTAAAGATGGTGTCTATTACTTAGGTAGTACGAGTAAATACGTAATTTCTCCGTCTTATTTACCTTTGTTTGACCCCGGTAAATGATTGCACGCAATGCTGAACCTCCCTACATCTTCTTTTCCGTGAATTTGTTTGTAACTCAAACAATAGGAAAACATTCAAATGATCGGGTAGATTAATCTTCTGGGTATTGGCATACAGATCGCTGCGCTAAGAGACTTTATCTGCGGGTTTTCTACAAGAAGCAATAGAATAAACCACAAAAATGTACGCTGCAGCTAAGTAGTGTTCGTTTGTTTGTAGCAGGCTTTTGGGTTAATATTTCCTTAAAATTAAGGGTAATTTTAGTACAAATCAACGCAGCAGTTTGAGCTGTGGGTTAAATACATAATATGATATTAAATACACGGGGTTTCACAGAACACGTTAAGTTGCAAGAGCTAAATAATAATTTAGTACTAAACAAATACTAAAATTGAGTGCTAACGCTAATCAAATACAAGCTGACGTACCGCTATAATAGTGAGTCTCGTTAGCTAATTTCACGGTGGAGAGAATCTGCTAATTCGAAACCGCAAAATAGCGTTTAGCAATTTGGCTCGTTCCCTTTAGTGCTTAGGTTGCCTAAAATAAAGTTTTGTAGACTGTGTGTGAAACAATTGATTACATTGTGGTCTTGAGTAGCGTATATCAAATGTGTTAACACTTCAGCGACAAAATATATGAGGACCTCAACAAAAATAATGCAAAAAATATAGTTTTGCGCTTCAATTCATCCATCAGGCGTAATCGTTTAATTACACGTACGAAAGTTATTCGTCTTAGAATAATTTATTTATCATCGCCCTTATGTGCCCATCAACGATCTCTATGTAACACGTAAAATACATATAAGTCTATGGTGCCATAGGTGCTAAAAGTCTGTACATGTTATTTGATGAATCTTATGACCCGGCATCATCCGATCCGATACGATCCGTTTCCCTCAAATTAAAGAGAGCGATGAGTGATTTGATTCCGTCTTAAGAGTTAAGTTGCAGTTAAAATTCGCAGTCAGCTCGGGCGGTGCGATTCGAGCGGCAAATCTGCCTAATTGCTTCAGTCCACGGGCCTTTGTAACTGAAACGCGCCAGTATTTAGGAAGTACACTCGAGGTACTCGTAGCTACCGGACAAACAATGTAGCGATGGACGCTACTTCACTGCAATGTTGAGATTTTTAATTTTATTATCTCGTTTAAGGATCGTTATCAAGAGTTGCCGTAGAATGTTTTAGTATTTTAAATAAGCGCACAACGTCTTTGAATGTAGCAATGATCATGGATAATAATGATTTAGCAATTAAATATTTCAATATGACATTGATAAAATGTCGCTACAAAGTTATACATACGTACGAAACGTTATAGTGCGTTCATGAAAAAGTTTAGAAAGCTCATGTTTTAATACTATTTTTAATTTCAGTTTAAACTGCTACTAATCTTTTTATTAGTCTAGAATCTAGATGAAAGCTACTTAGAAGTACTCACTTTTATTAATCATTCCAAATATCAAACGGCCATGGTTTCCCATTCAAGACACCTCGATCATTGTTTATAAACTAGGCGACACCACAAGTCTTGTACTTGTACCGTAATTAAAGCAACGTTTCATTCGTTTTTCATAAATATCTCACCCGCGTCACTGTTCATTGAACCAAATAAGCGGGCATGACGTTTCGCGCGTTCCGAAATAGGGCCGCGCGCGTCCACCCTCCCCGCCGGCAAAGTTCGCACTGCCGAGTCCCGAGTTTCAGTTACCCCAACGCAACACATGATTCCGAACAACCCCTGGAACTCGGTCGAGAGTACAGAACCTTAACACAGTGACACGAGCCGCAAGGCGCAACATAATAGCAGTTCGTTAGCATAACCCCGACACTTCGGCTAAGCAAGCAGCTGCCCTTCAATTTTTTTCTCTTTCCGCTCGATCGGAAAATCTCTTGCCACGCCATTTGCCAGCTAAATTGCAGGAAATAACAAAAATTTTCTACTGATTGCCGGCTAGCGGGATAAAGAAATTATGGACGGTGAATTTAACGTCAGACGGAATTTCCAATCGTTATGAATGTAAATTGTTTACGCTATTAAGTGAAAAGGGATGCTACATTTTCCCGTTACAAATGTTGTTTTATTGGAACGAACATACTCTCTTCGTAAATAGAACTAGAACTTATCGTCGTACTAACACGTATCTACGAGTACATGCAACTTCATGTCACATGCTATGACTACAAGCAACTAAATGCCTTCAGCAGCTGAAAGCTTTTTGTTGCAAAAGTAGTCAGCAAATTTTTAGGGTAGCAAAAATTCAAACTTGCTTCAATTACCGATTTGCATACAATAAGCTTGGGTCAATCGAATGTTAGTTAGGCGCATATTTAGAGGCAGAATGTATTCAAATCACGGTATAGGTACGCTAAGTAAATTGTGAACGTGCTTGGCCGGGAGCCGAGCACGACCGCAAGGATCCCGAGTTACCGCGACTACATTTACGTATTACTAGGTCAGCATACGCTTGTCCAAATTATGCTAAAGCTATAATATAAATTATTGCACTTGTAAAAAGCAACCGTGACTCTGTGACAGACGAGGAACATTTCCTTTGACGGGGTTCATTTCCTCGTCTGTCACAGAGTCACGGTTGCTTTTTTACAAATTTGTATTATTAAGTTTGTATAGTGACAAAACACTATAATCTAAACTCCCTTGTTAAAATGCGGGACGTATTTCTTAATTTGTACTGTCCCTTCACTTCTCCAGCATCAAAATTTTCTGTTTATCTCAAAGGCAACTAAACCACATTTAATAGGAAGCACAAATCGTAGATCCTCGGATATTTATCAGCTCTAGCTGAACGGTATTTACTAGATCCAGGTACCTAGTAATTTTGCATCTACCGGACGCATTCACTAAGAACAAGAAGTTCAGAAAAAAACGATCTACTTATATCATTTTGTAGCAATAGACACGTATCTGGTTCAGAGCATTAAGCAAATATTGAGTACGTGCTTCTATGGACAGTGCAAGGATGCAACGCGTTATATTCATACTGGCTCAGCATACACTTTGCTAAGTCGGACTCTTAAGCAATGTAGCGTCTGTATTTTTATTTTTTGTTAAAACGTGACTTCAGGCAACAACACTCTTTATTAGAGAAATAAAATAAATTGAAGCGAAACAACCAATACAAAGTAGCAACATACTTTTTATTTCTCAAGAGACCTAGAATGAAACGTAAAGCGAAGCTGGTATTCATTATTCATTGAACCATTTAATAAATATGATGGCTCTATAGGTCTTTATTACTTCATTTCTTACACACAACCTCAAAGTTACATGCAACATAGTTACGTAGGTAGACGTTTATGAAATACTTTGTCAGAAGAGCTGAATGATGGATAGGGTGGCAACCCTTTCTTAGGATTAGCTATTTCCTTTCAGGAATGGCCTTTTATTACTACCTACGCTACGCATATGGCCGACATCGTAGCAATAAAGCGTGTCTACCCTCTCGCGGCATGCGCTACTACCCCCATAAACACATCTATGGTGGTAGCCTTGAGCTCGAACCTCGTAAGTCCTTCACATGAGTGATCTAAGATGGACATGGGTACATATTTCGGTGGTCTAATGCCGAAACGGTACAAAATTGGGGTCTTTGGAAATGATAGAGTTGTGTGTACCGAATTTATTGTGCGATTCATATTTAACGATTACTTACTGATATTTATGGCACGATTGGAACATTTAACACATCGACCGTCCCTTGGGTCACATACGGTTCGTTACTTTACACGTAGTATTTACTCGTGGTCAGGGAAATGTTCAGTTTCTTTAAATATGTATCGGTTTGTTATATATACACGCAAGATAGCTACGGCTGGTCACAAAGACTTGAAACAGGGTTTAATTAATTAATAAAACTACTACTTACTATCTTACATATGTTATTATTCAATCCTTACTTTAAATTAAAACTTTTTTCACTACAAAATCTGAAACAGAAGGCAACTTATAGAAATAGACTCGAAACTACATAATTGTCAACTCGACTCAGCAACTAGCAAAAAACTTCGCAACCGAGTGTATTATGAAGGAATGTTAACGGACAAACTTAAGTGGTCCCAAAAGTTAGGAGATGGATATCACAAAACTTGCCGAGAACTTTGTCCAGAGTAGGTATGTGCTAACGAGCGTAGTTTGCTCTCAGTTACTTCTCTAGACTGGCTGTCATTGGCTCTCTGCTACACTTATTATTCACAAAGGCAGTCAAACTCTGTAGATAGTACTCAATAGTGTGACCAAATGTGCACACTTGTGTTAACTACGAGTAGCTAAAGGACGTATCAGTCTAGATGAGGTTAATTATTCATTTGCCATTGATCTACTGATTTCAATGTTATCTGTACAGCGAGTTGTTATTACTACGTATAGAGGTATGCCAAGCAAAAAATATGTCGTAAATATGATGTCCAGATTATGATGACGCATTCCTTGAAATTTTAATTTTGAATATGAAACCATTTGTATGAGTTGATGACAAGTGGCGTCAATTCATGACACACAAAATATGTTCGTGGTGTCAGTTCCATACGCTAGTAATATTAGTTCAATGCTTGTATATTTATAATTTTATTTCTGGTCACTTACATTAGAAAAGTTTTATAAAATATTGCATCCAAGTACCTTATTTATTAATCTAGTCGCTACAGCGGTGAAGCAAGGGACAAATAATCATCTTGGACAGTATACCAAAAAACTATCTACTTACGGCCTTTGAGCAATTTCCTAATAACTTCTGGATAAATTTATCTGTCGATTACTACTTCATAAGCAATGACGTTCCATTTTTGAATTATTCGTAGGTCAGTGCTTATTTGTCTATGGTAAAACAGGCCCACCCTTATGCATTTATTATCCAACGTGAAGCAAGTGATCATTGAACAAACTCTATAGTCACTCTCTTATGGTGCTTATTCCCATAGACAGAATAAAACTCTTTGATGAGCTGTGTAATTGGTTTATTGCTACGTCAAAACAATTTATATAGTAGTCGGGAAAAATACTTTTTTACCGCGATGTAAAGCGATACAACGCCATCTGCTGATTTCAGACAAAACATAACTTATACCTACTTGAGCAGTCATGATGAGCTTTAACGATTCTGTGGCACTGTTGCAACTGTTGCAAGCGCCATGATCACGGAATAACCGACCTGGAGGCCTTACTCTGGACACAAAACCCGATTCAATGAATATAGCCATCCCTGTCACACGCATACAAGGCCTGGTATAGGTGACAGGGATGGCTATAATCATTGGATCGGGTTTTGTGTCCAGAGTATGGCCACTGTTCTTCTATTGTGTTACTTATTTCAGTGTAATTCTTGACTATTCTGAAATGCTGTCGTTACAAAAGTTAGGAGATGGATATCACAAAACTTGCTGGAAACTTTGTCACTGAATAAGTAGGTCTGTGTGCACACCAGAGCAGTTTGCTCTCAGATACTCGTACTTCTCCAGCCATGCTGCCATTTGAATAGTTAGATACGGGATTGCTACCATGTACCTTATTATTTATTTATATATTTATATTTGCAGTTACTCCGTGATCATGGCGCTTGCAACAGTGCCGAAATATCGGAAGCTCATAAATAATAAGGTACATGGTAGCAATCCCGTATCTAACTATTCTAATGTTAGTGACCATGAAAGTTTAAAACAATATGCTGCCATTTGCTCAGCGTTTGTTTATGGGAGACAAACCATTTGAGATTAATTATGATGATGTATGTAGAAGAGTATAGAATGAGAACATTGAAAGCCATTTAACTATTTTAATTAACCTCTAAATAATACAACCTCCATTTGATTTAAACACTATACGACGTCATTTTGTATAAATATTTGGCAGATAACACTAACAAGAACTTATGAAAATTTAAAAAGACCACAAGTTATGTTATATATTCAATGTAAAACTAAAATTATTCGGAAAATAATAAAGCTGTCTGGTTCCTAGCTCAAAGGATTAGCATAGCTATCTAACGCGGCAACGCAGCCAGCATCATAGCCTCCTTGCCACTAGGAAATGGTTTCGATGAAGGTAGGTTTCATTGTTAGTTTATCTATTGATAAGATCCTTCACAAAATGTAAAGAAAAGACCCAAAACTTGTCATGTACAGAACGATAACTAAAGTTAAACGCAAGCAGAAGCAGCAAAGTAAACCAGCGAACTCGTATCCAAAAACAGCGTAAGTTTACGAGATGGATGTCGCGAGGTTCGAAGAAATAGCCGCGATGTAGCGATGTGTTAACGAGCAGTTTACAGAGTTTCGTGAACAGTCGCCAGCACATCAGGTTAAAAAAAATTGTTAAAAACTAACCCTTATTGCAGCAGTATAAGATACCATTTTGTTTAGCTTAACGTGCTGTTTTCTGTACATGTCACCGTGGTAGCTACGCTTGCACGTTACACAGGGGACATATTATGCTGCATGCTATTTATAACAGTTCCAGTTGCATATTATTTATGAAAATGTTGAACATTGTACTAGTAAAAAACGTTCAATCATTAATAGTTATTTTATGGAAATAACAAATGTTTGGATCAATAGAACTTTATAAGAAAAAATCACTGTCATGTGTTTTCGCACTAGTAAAAATATTAGATATTTTTGGTATACAGCAATTTTCGAAGTTGCCACAAACAGCTAACCCACAAGCACAAAAAATCACTCTGCTTAAAGAAAATATATTCTCACCAGCAGAATAATTCAGTTACCAAGCTTTAATAACAGTAAATCTTTCTCGGTCTCTGCAAAGCATTGGACAAATAGAAATGTTTGACCGCTTTGAACGTGGAAGCTTAATTAGTCCCGCTAGTTGAGGTGTTAATTCCAAAGAGTACAGTTTGCATAAAAAATACGGATAAAATCTTAGCATTTAACAAACCTGCGGGCTTAGCATTATGGGCCATTGTTTGTTAAAAGAGAGGGTTTACTTAAACTTTCATATTTTTGAAGCTGACTGTCCACACTCAGTAGTTAAATAAACAGAGATGGAACCATCTTTATTGAATGAGCGCTTCTTTAACATGGTACATATTGAAATTCTAAAACATTGATAAATGTAGTGCATTTTTTGTTTGTTGAATATCATTACTTGCACTTAAATGAGTCAGGTACTGGCAGATTTTTAAGAAGATTAACGTAATAAACTTCTGCATGCATGAAGTTATTCAATTTACATAATTTTACAAACAATAACGTTCAAGCCCCGTGACGTATAAGAAGTCAATCCCATAAATATGAACTTCTGGAAGCCACACAAAGTGGTTCATTAAACTATGTAAAACAATTTCACCTCGAAGAAAATGTAACGAAATTGAGTTTGTCGCTGTTTTATCACTTCTGGTCAGGTTTGTATTTTAATGAGATTTTTTACGATCGTACACAAGTCGGTTCGTGTTTACGAGGAAACATTTTGTAGCTTGTTTCTGTAACAAATCAAAATTAAAATCCCTTTTAATTAACTGAAGCGAAATGACTGTTAACTGATAACTCTGCATATTTCTTTCTAACAAGTACCAAAGTAAATAAAGATTACAAATCAATAAATTAAAGTGTCCTTAACCTTTCAAGTGGTTTGATGAATAATGGCCGCGGGTCTTTAAAGCGTCAACATAGAAAAATGTCCGACTACTGTTGAGTGTCGAGGTGCGAAAGCGATGGCGCGCTGACTTTTACCTACTGTCATATTTTCAATGATATCTTCAAATTTAGCCATTGTAACTATATCATGTCTCATATTTTTAGAAACTAGATAAAATATTCTATATGTTTGTTTAAAATAAATGTCAAAAGTATAGGTTAATGAAATAAAAACAAGGATCATATACAAAATTATTTTATTTTCACCGCTTTTTTAAAGAATAGCCTTTAATAACTTATTGTATGCACCTAAACATAATATTTTTTACTAATTTAATAGAATAATATATAGGCTATAAAAATGTGTTCCATAAATAGGATTACACGAGTAAAATAACACATTTAATTGCACAATTCACTCTGCACCCAACTAGCCGCCTCCACAAGCTAACTTCGTGAAGTACTTTCGAATGTTTTTTCTATGGAAACATGGTCATGTAGCAATAGAATATTGCTAGCCTGTTTCTCCCTGTACAGTTTCCTATACGTTAAAATGAGAAAGACTCTATAGTTCTTGATTTAAACACGGTTTTATGGCACCACTAGCGCGTGCCGCCAGGCGGCAAGTAGCGCTTGACGGTCATTTTATTGCTTGCCGCTACGCGGCACACAGCGCTTGACGGTTGTTTCATTACTTGCCGCTAGGCGGCATGCAACACTTGAAAGGCTAATTGGTTGACTTATCATAATAATGATATAATCAGCATCATCAAATTTAAGAGCTATGCTCTTGTCGGTATATATCGTTTTTTTTATTGCCGAATGGGGACAATCATACGGTGTCAGTGCGTAATTTTACTCAGTGGCAAATAGTTTTTGAAAAATATAAAAGACAAATCGTTAAAAACAATCTCTATTCCTCTATTTTATTTATATTATAGTAATTACGTTCTATCTGCATACATTACGTCTAATTAGTTTAATTAGTAAACTTCTATGCAGTTTCATTATTTCATGGCACTATTCACAATTACGTAGAGCTAATAACATTGCACATAAGTTTGCTGTTCGATACACCTCAGGGAAATAAGTGTGCACACTTGAGCACGCTTCTATCGGAGCTTAGAAACAACCTAGTTAGGCTAGTTTTTCACGTTTTGTTATGAAATTCAAACAATGAAATAAAAATTGATTTATTGCTTTCTGGTAGGAACACAATATTTTTACTATCAATCAATTTGGATTTATTTGTGATCAAGCTTCTATTCAGAATTCTCATTACAATCAATCAAACCACGAACAAACCAATCTTACGGGATACGAACACTAAAAACAGCATTGAGATTTCTAAACGACATCAATCACGGTCGAGATATAGAATGGAAAGACCTTTTCTCGACGCAAATGATATTAGACGACAGCAAGAGAACGCCAAAAGAAAACTCATTAGTGAGAATGTTCAGAATAGGGTGCTTGAGTGATATTATTAAGAAAGACAATAACAGTTGCAAGGCGTACTATGAAAATAAAGTTTTCAGCTTTGCCGTTGAGACGTCCCAGTTTATTCCTCGGAAATGCGGGGACGGGCGTGCCCACTTTACTCCGGGACGTTTCATCAAGATTATTGCCGATGTGGCAGCTTCGATGGACGCTGTAAAGACTAAGACGGACGCTGCAAATGCTGTATTAACTCGAACGCTTTCGAGGACAAATGGGGAAAAACAAGGGCTTTCGTAAGGATAAAATGTACTTTCGTTTTTCTTTTATGCAGTATCATAGCTGTATTCATTCTGAAAAATAGTTAAGGAAGCTAATTAACTAAAAATACACGTCCTTAATTTAATTTTATTTATTTACTACTTTTGCCCGCGTCTTCGTTCGTGTGGACTTCAGGTTCATCCCGTCTAGTAGCGCAAAAAATGTGTTTTTTTACGACCTCACATTAGAAACCTCAAAAATTGTAGCCTATATGTTATTCTGATGTATAAGCTATATTGTGGTAAAGTTTCATTCAAATCCATTCAGTAGTTTTTACGTGAAAGAGTAACAAACATCCATACACCCATACATCCATACTTACAAACTTTCGCCTTTATAATAGTAGTAGGATTTAACTAAAACTACTACTTTACATAACTTCTGATTTAGATAGATTTCATGAATGACAATACATACATATAAGTATCCACATCCACACTGTTTCCACAGATTTCTGTAGCAAGCAATTAGTTTTCGATTTAAGCTCGAAAATAAGTTTGAAAAGCCAAGTTAGCGATGCATTTAAAATGAGGTCGCCGCAAAGCTTAAGCAAAACCATACTTCATCCATCACTATCCATCAATCCAAATACTGAGTATGGTTGGCGGAGAAAAGAAATAGTGAATAATGTAAGAGGGTCGAGGCCCTTATTTTATAGGGTACCGTGACTGAATAGTTAATCCCCCAAGTCGTTGTTTAGAGCGCTTTCACATTAAGGCGACTTTAGCAGCGCGGCAGCAGCGCTACTTACGCGCGACAGTCTATACACGGCAGCGCGGCAGCAGCGCCGCAGCGGCGCGTAAGTCGCGCGGGTCCGTTCTACTCACTGAATAGATAAATAAGGTTAGAAATGCCCCGGTCAGTGCAGCAGAGGTGAGCTTGTTGTGAGCATATGAGCATGAGCAGTACTTCAGTCGCGTGACAAGAGCGTTGCAGTAAAATTCTGCAAGAACAGCGATTTTGTTGCACCAAGTATTAAAAAAATACTCATTGATGACTGTGCACGCACATTACTAACAAAATTGCTACCTTAGCACGCAATGTATCGCATCCAATTTGCTTGGTTCGCTTGCGTACACAACGATAGGGATGTAGCTCACGGCATAGTAAAAATATCGATAAATGGTAATTTCCCTACTGATGTTTTAGGAGATTAAAACATGATTAATTAGTTAAAATAAATATTGTTTAGTATTTATTTATAACAAACTAGCGCCCTCCCGCGACTTCGTTTGCGCGTCTAAGTTTTACCGTTCCCCTAAATCATAGATTTTTTATAAGCCCATACGCATTACTACGAGTACTTCTATAGTCTTCCCCTATAAATATGCTATCTAAAAATGTATCTGACATATTTTATAACCAGACGAATAGTTTATGATATAAGCGCGTTCAAACAAACAAACAAAAACATCCAGCTTTTTAATTAGTATACTCATATATTATAGATAAATGTTATATGTATTTTACGTCTTTTGACACAACACGTAGACCTATTATATGTTGCATGTCTTAGTTTTATTTTTTCTTGTTTGCTTTTAATAAAAAAATGTTTTTTCAAACTTATACGGGGATATTATCTTTTTATTAAACAACAATATGGAAATACTTTCTACGCCTATTGTCAATTATATGTAATTATTTCGGATGCTAGAAAGAGTAGGCTATTGCTATTGTGCCATGTAGATATCTACCCTATCATAATCAACTTCACCTAAAGGCCGTTCCCATGAAATGTTTGCAGAAAAGTTTCACATTGAACACCCTTCGACAACAGACCTTCAGAGCGTGGATGTCCACCGGCAATATGACCTTCTGAAGATTGCAGGATTGCATTGGACACAGTAGACCGCTTGCGACCGGTCGCTGTGGAAAACTGTGCTATATAACTATTCTGTTGAAACAAAAAAAATTGTTAATAAACTCTCTTCTTGAGAGCAACATCAATCACAAACATGTGTCAAAACATTGCGTTTTCGGACATGTCAAATTATTGTCAAAAATAAAATAAAAAAATATGTTAATATTAATTTATTTTAATATTATTTAAATCAAATTATTAATGTTAAGCAATACGTAAAAGTATTAATACGTAAAACATTGTAATGCAACGCGAAAGTTTAAAATCTCATACTGATTCAGTTTCATATCTTGACGCGTTTTGGAGGCATTTTTGCTGTAGGTTTATGAAATACCACTCTGTAATTTGTTAATATTAATTAACATTAATATTAATTTATTTTAATATTATTTAAATCAAATTATTAATGTTAAGCAATACGTAAAAGTATTAATTTTCTCTATTTCAAGTAAAGTATAACAATACATTTTTTTTTCTTATTGTTTTCTATCGGAAGGTACAACCCTTTGATGCGATCAAATGTGCCGTAAAATTATCCAAATACTACTCAAAAACTTACATTTTATGTTTTTTTTTTTCAATTCATATTGCCAAAATACATTACACCGGTAATTAAAGTTATCGACTTATACTACATCACTAGTATTTTGACATTAAAGAATGATCGTAGCTGTACGATGTTTGTTGGTTCCACGGCTAGCAGCTCTGTGATTGGTAGTTGGTTTTGTGGAAAGTGTGATTGGTTTGTGATATTGATGCGTTGATTCATTGATTGGTGCTTTTAGCACTGCAGCAACAACGCCGTACCGCCCACCGGCGACACAGGTTCTCATACAAACGAACTGTCAGAACGTTTCTAACCTTATTTATCTATTCAGTGGTTCTACTATACCAATTGCCCATTGCAGTGGTAATACTATTCCCGTATTAGCACTGCAAATGGGTAATGGGTGTAAACGACTCAGTCGCGCGACAGACGCGCTGCTAATGTAAAGGCATCCGCTGCTGCCGCGCTGCTGTCGCGATGCTGACGCCCTAGTATGAAGGCGAACTTATCAACTATTTTTTGTTGCAGCTGGTTGCGGATGACATAGGAACAAAGCTTTGATTAATTCCACTAATGCTTTGACTGACCGCGTATTTAAATTAAAGTATCACTCTTATTTTTTTAGCTCTTCGTCTATTATTTCAATGTTCTTAGCTGACTGACTCATTGCGAATTTAATGAGCTTTTTAATCAATGACTCGTCAGTTGTTTTGATGAATGATAGTGTTACCCCAAAAACACCCACATCCATTACGATAACTAGTGTCTAATTGAATTAAAAGGGTGCAAGGAGACTCCCACTTAGCAATCTGTGGGGGCAATAAACAATGCAAAGTTTAGACAAGTTTGAATGTATTGTGGCCGCGATTTTGTCAACAGGAAAATGGCGGACCCCGATGTCGCTTTCGGATATTTATGACCGCGAGTCGACAAATTTTTGCATCCTTTTATCACCAGAGCCGTACTAGCCGATGTAAAGGTAAGTAGAACAAAATAAAAGGAGACGCGTGTTCTAAAAACTGGGGCCAAGTTTCGATTACAAGGTTTGATCGTTTTGTATTTGTCGTTATCTGTCGATACTTGTTACGTAATCATAATTATTAGTTAATCGTTAATGCTCTTTAGCTGATTGTGACACAGCAGACTCTTAGTAAAAAAAATATGTATTTGTATACGTTTTTATCGTACAGTTTTTTTTATATTATACATGTATGATAGATAAGTATTAGATGTACATATTAATGTTGTAAAAATTGCTTCAATAAAAATTTTGATCCTACATCAGCAAAGTACTATAGATTTGCAACTGGTCGGAGACATAAATAAGAGGTAACATATAATGCCTGCTCCACATTCTGGAACTTGGCCATAGCACTGTCATGCGAAATTGCAAATGAATGCCGACACTCGCGCCGTTATTCAGCGGAGGGTAGTTTTAACTTTTAAGCGGATACCGTTCCCGTCGGCTAACCGTGCAATATCTTTTAGATTTAAATTGCACCTCTCATATGCACCTTTTCAATACCATAATGAAGCATACATAGAGCTTATTTCCAGTACCAACGAGCAAATTAGCTTAACTACAGTGTTTAGGATGAGAAAACTACTTTTGGCGAGTTGTCTTATTCATGAATGTTAATTGCTACTCGTCGTGCCAAAACTATGACAAGTCTTGCTAACTTAAGTTAATCACAAGATTAAGAATTATGGAAATTTTAAATTAGAAAGTCTAGTGCGCTCTAAAGCAAAAAACTAAAGAGTCCTAAAAAAGGAGATCGTTTTTCATTACGTGGTTTAGCTACATACTTGAGACAAGCACGTGGTCATATTCAGCTTTCTTCAATATCTCTTTCAGTCGCTCATAAACTGACCAACGTTACGAGGTGTAATGTAACATTCGCATCGAGTATGTTACGCAGTGTTCTAAATTCGGCGTAACATGCCCGTCAAAACTCTGTACAAAACCGCGTAACAGTCAAAGGATTCGTCAAGAATAACTCCTTTATTTAGTATCGTATCTTCATATTTAGCCAATACCTATTTACTAACTTAAGACAATCATCGTTGCACATATTCAGCTTTCCCGATATCAATTTCGTGGCTCATATACCGTTCTGTTAAACCTCAAGCGGGGAATTTAATCTTAAATCTTAAAGTTTTGCCAAGAATAGGATCTTATTTAGTACCTATCGTATCTTCATATTATCTTAATCTCTTCTTCTTCTTCTTAGCATCTAAGAGTCCACTGCTGAACATATGCCTCTTGCATGGCTCTCCAAGATGCTCTTAATGCGGGGATTCTGGTCCAGGTCATATCATTCATTATGTCATAGCATTATCTGAATACTTTAGACATATTTGATGAGACAAGCATAGTTACACATCAGCTTTCTCGATATCATAATTGATAGAAAAATATTCAGCTTCCTCGATATCCAGTTTCAGTTCCAAATAATACCGCACTATTCTACTCAAGTTGGGCGGATCGAGTCCGTATCTGCGGCAGGTATTCACGGTGACTCGGCCGCGCGCCATTACCCAACCAATTGCCAAGAATAGCCTCCTTTATTTCGTATCGCCATCGTTAAACTGCGCTAATCCTTTGATTTACTGTACTGAATTTCTAGTATTATTTTGTTCATAATTCTTATACTAACTTATAATTGCATCTAAGGCTAAGTTACAAATACGTACTAAAGTACAAGTGAAAATATCTTTTAGTGTTATAATGGTACCTAGTAATGAGTAAATAAGAAAAATAAACACCTATCTATAAACTCGGAAATATCAGCTTCATAGTCATCGTCAATGCGATGGTCTTGAACAAAGCAAGATAAGTTTTATTACAGTGCAGAAAAACGTTGTAAGTTCCAATGCACTCACTTTTATATTGTAGAATGTAACCTTTTGATCTCAGCACGTCGTTAGTAACTATCTCCTAGTAGTGTTTATGCATATGAGATCAGAGCACACCCTGACTCCCGATTGGCTTCGTTACCTTTACAGGCGAGTGTGGTAACCTAGTCAGTTCGCGTTAAAAACTGCATGAAATTGAAAGCGATTCAAGCAAGACTTGTGCACTTTGCAGGGGTCGTTTCATCAACTTTTTTTTATTCTAGGTGTTATCTTAGAGCGCCAACCTAAACTAGGTGCTACGAGCTACTTAGTTTAAAGCGAATTTGCCCTGAAAGTGCATGTTATACATGGTGACTGGTGACTCATAGCAAAATTTGCAGAGGTAATTTTAAAAAGTATGTTTGATGTATAAAATTGGCATATCTCCCAAACTATACAACTTTCGAAAGTGCTGTCCAATCAATAATATAATTAGAAAAATCACCTTCGCTATTTGTGATTTCTTTTTGGTGGTTTAAGTACCATGCACTCCGTATACTATGGTGCATCTTAAAAGCAAAGTACCTAAAATAAGTCAGAAGTTTATATGAGTACATAAACTTTGTATGTTTTGTTGAACCCATTAACAATTCTAATATGGCTAGTGAGCATTTAATTTTGAAACCTTCAATGAAAATTACACTGAGTCAGTGGTTTATAATGGTTAAACCTCAAAACTAGTTCAAAATACAGGCTGAGGTGCCTCTAGTTCGGGCTATATTTGGGAATTGGGCCGTACCCTCTCGATTATCAAAGCCTATTGAACCGTGGGATTGTTTTCGATCGCTGCGTCTTTTGAGGAATAACTAGTGTTCCATTTCGTGACTAATTGGTACCTATTTGTTTTGTGGTGACCCAGATGGTAGAGCAAATGTCTTTAAGCGGCTTCTTCTTCTTCTTTTTCTTAGCGGCCTCTAAATAAGTACAGGTTGTCCGAAAAGCAATGGATTTCTGAAAACCTAGTATGAAACACAGATCGCTTTCCTAATAAGTTTTAAGCCCGCACTAATAACTTACATTTAAATAACATAATTCAGTATTAATATTTTCGATGGCTGCCTTAAATAATAAAGGCTCTATGGACATATACAAACCTATTAATAGGCAAATCTAACTTTCCCATTTAAGTATTAGTAGGCATTTAGTCGGAGCCGTTATTAATGAATATTAGAGGAGACATATTCACAGATGACAGAAGTTTGTCACTTTTCCCCCGCAGGGAAATGGAATCGCGTACGATATGAATTTGTACAACGGACCTCGGGTTTTGAGAAGGGGATAATCGGGAATACGGCGGTGTACAAATGTGATTTATTACGCACATATGAATAATACATTACCTATGAGGTCTGGAAATATCCATCACGCAATGCTGTTTGTTACTGTGGAAGTAAATTAGGCTCTCTCCGCACGGTATAATTTGGACTTGCGATAACATTTTTCAATGCTAGACGTGTTGTTTTCGCAATCTTTACATGCGAATGTTTTTTGTGAAACATTTTTGCACAGTCCTCATTTTAATGAGTGAAGGTGATATCTATTAGTGGAATGCTCAGGTAATCATTGTGGGTTTGAGTTAGATAGATTTCAAAATTAAGAGACATTGATTGCTGTATTATAAGTCGTCATTTATCTCTCAGTTGTTGATTGATGTATAGTGCATTATATCTTTTTACTTCATTTTGTATATAAAATATCAATTTAAAGGTTTTGTCACTAATTCATTCTGATTTTCAGCGGGGAAATGCCGCGAGCGTCATGGGCACTTTTCCTCCAGAGCCAGGGTTGACATTGTTTTAATTAATTTTATTTCAATATTTTTTTAAGTCTTAATAATTGTAATTTACATCTTGTTATTAATTAATATTATGCTTCTAATTCATATAAGTATTTCAATAAATAAATATTTCAATTAATAGAAATAAATATAAATAAATACTTGCATTTTAAATATTGTGATTCTATTTCTGATTTTTATTTATTAAATTCTACGATAAAAGCATAATTACGCGCCCATGCGCTTTTACTATTCCCATAAACATAAATTATATACGTTTAAAATAAACTGCTGTGTAATGTCACCCATTCGACTAGGCTTATGTAGAGTAGATTACCAAAGTCGACCACAAGATGAACTTGAACAATGAGGGGTCGTTTCAGCGTAATTAATTGTCTTGAAAACCACAACGACTTTAATCAGGAGAAAATGAAGCGAAAACATCTCTGAGGCGCCACATCGTACCTACGTAGGTCCTTAAAGTGCGACATGCATCTTTTGGCCGACGTCAAAAATGTGAACTAATGTCAGATCCATCGTAGCCAAATCTTCCCAATCTTACAGGAGATTCCGCAAACTTTCTTATTTGATTTAAAATTTTTGTTAGTCTTGTTCTTTTAATTAGTTTAAAATACCGTAAAGCTACACTCCTTAAATAAAGTTATAATATTCAATGGTGCTTATTGTTTTGCAATTGTGGATCGCTTTTGCGCGAAGTGGTGAACATACATGCATGCTACTAATATACATGCTTATATAATGCTTTAAACAAGTACCCTTCTCTTTGGCTTTGCCACCGTTGGATAAAAAATAATAAATTAAATAGCTTCCTTAACTCCCTGAGTCAAGGGAGATTTTTTGCATAGGCTACCCTGATGGAATGCTAACGCCCCCCTGTCAATGTCATCTATCGGCCTGAAGATATTTGTCGCACTGTACCTTAAAGGACTATAATAATACCATATCTGTGGAACGCACCGCAGGGTTTTGGACCACTGGGCACAAACTGAATCGTTTTAGTATTATATTAGTCTATGTTACTTCAAGTTTGAAGTTTCGGCTGGTCACTGCTTTTATTTCTTTGTCTTCCCTTTGACCTTTACCGACTTCATGTTTTCGGGTTCTTAGTACCAAACTTAGTTTTTAATGAGTACAACCACAGTGCCTACAACTCAATCATCTTCAAGCTATGTCTTTCCATCACCCACTCTATCTATCTAAGACTCAACTGTAATCAATAGCAAACCTAGCAAATAAAAAATCTCTTAACCAACAACTCGATACTCTGTTAACCAATCTTTAATAAATAATGGCAATCGTTACTACGTGCACCAAGGGGCATTTGTTTCAACTTGCAGAATTAGGAGTTCTGTAATGAATAGGGGCCTGCACCGTTGCACGTGCGGGGCCATTTGTTCCCGTATCGCCGCCGGTGTAAATCCAGTGCCGGGCCGCGCCCTAAATCTAACCCGTAATTGGCCTTTGTACAAAACACTGCAATTATTGTGAAATGCGATTTCGCTACACCTACGCGAGCTTAGACCGTGCGGCTCGTATTTCTAACGGCTGGGAAATAACATAAACAATTTGTGCGAGGTAACTTACGCCTTTGTGCGGGGGAAGTGTGAGTTCCTATATATACCAATACTTATTGGTTGTTTTTTTTTATATCTAAAAATATTTATTTAAATTGTTTTAAACTTTCATGGTCACTAACATTAGAATAGTTAGATACGGGACTGCTACCATGTACCTTATTTATTATTTATGAGCTTCCGATATTTCGGCACTGTTGCAAGCGCCATGAGATCACAGAGTAAAAGTTATAAATAAATATTAGAATGTTGCAAGCGCCATGATCACGGAGTAACTTTTACTCTGTGATCTCATGGCGCTTGCAACATTCTAATATTTATTTAAAGTCCCGAGTTGATCTCGATGGTTACGAATTTGATAGGTATGCGTTGCAGTATGAAGTTTCATACAAAGAATACTGAACGCCTCGAGATGATACGGTGCTGTTTCCTTGTGGTTAGATCTACTTCAACCTAATCCAGACAAGTACTAACTACGATTAGATACACATATTGATCTGGTCATGATTAAGACCTTATAAATATATGTCTTTTTGTTTCATAAATAAAGCACAATGTCTGCAAAATAGCGCCAAACAAAATACACAACTCTTTTCGCGGACCAAATACGTAATAATAGTGTGTCACCAACTAAAAGATTAATATCGGTTAGCAAGTTGTTCTTCGTACGTGTGAGTGCGAGCACGAAACTTGGTGAAACCTCGCGGGGAACAATAAAATCACGGTTCGCCGCCGCAGGAGCGAGCGATAAATCTCATCGGAAGTCTAGCTTTGATCTCATCCCACACGATTAAACACTTTTCGTAAGGACAAAAGCCCTAAAGTGACATCGATGGGATACCCTGCAAACGTTTCGTGCTTTTCACTTTCATTGGTTCGGTTTTATGATGATGATGATTGACACTGTTTTAGTGATTGAAAGATTGAAACAGCAGAGCCTAAAATTGTAGAGAGTCAAAAACAAGGTCTTTGAAGAGTCTCTGTCTTTTTAGTAAACTATGAATCATCTGTTCTAGGAAGGATCTATTATTAATTTCTTCAAACACCTACATTAAAATATGTCTCAAAGTCATAATTATACTTTATACTAATAATAATACTTTCACAATTGGCACTTATTAACAAGAGTGCTCGAACTGGATCAATATGTTGTATGTTTTTAATTACTTAACCTTATTTTCCGACCTATGTTTTTATGATTACCTATTTTCTAATATTAAGTCCCTTAATTCATAATTGTACATGTTTGCGAAACTATTTTCTTCACATGAAACAATACGATTCTTATTTATACGCCAAGAAATACGACTGCAACCGACCACAGACGCAAATAATGTGACTTAAGAATACTCGTACGTGTAAACGGCGTAAAGTTTGTTCGAAATCGGTGGAAACAATAAAATTCACGGTTGAACACCGCAAGCGACGCGGCCGCGGCGATAAATCTGATCGAGTCGACCAAGCACCAATACTCTGGCTTTGGGGAAAGCTTCGGTCTTAACTTATATAGCATTACTTCATATTGGGTGCTTACTTGTATGTTTCGGAAGTAACATAAGACATGCATACATATACGTATACATATTATGTAGGATGGTTTCCAACGACAACACAACTTCGTTCGTTACATGCATCCATCACATCTCATAGAGGCCAATTCCCGTGCAGTTCGATATTATAGTATACGAAAAAAGTTCACCGATCTTTTTTTTTTTCAAAGAAAATACAGTTATTGCTTTATCCGGGTCACGATTTCCATGCATTTTGATTTCTTTAGTGCTGTAGTTTTTTTACGTGGATATATTACTTGATTTTTTCGGTAAAACAGTGATACTCGTAATCGAATTACCACACGAAATAAGTTCGATCATGCGAGAATCGGCCTCCTGTTACTTACCTACGTATATCTGTGCCTACGTCTACGTTATTCTAGCAATGTTCATTACGTGTAACTTCTGTATATGTCTCACCTTGCAAAGTTACTGCAAAGTTTTCCTGAAATCCGATTTGTGCTGTTTGATTGCATCTTATCATATAAACAAAACAAATATCTGAAGGAAGTTAATAGTTGTGGCCACAGTAGTCCACAAACCAATACAAGGTGTAAATTTTAAGATTATTAATTTTCAAAAGTCCATAACTCGAAAAGTACATAATAAGTTAGAATTTTTATTTCATTTTTCTAGTGACTGTCATGGCCTAGCCTATCACCCGGTTTCGGCTTGACCTTGACTTTCTGGACATCCTGTATACCTTTATAAAATAACTATTACTAAAAATAAAATAAAAACAAATGCATGAATGTGATTGAGTGAGCGCGCTCAACGAACCACATCGAACTCGACGCATAGATACCTACTATACACCAAAAGATGGTTAATTGGTTACATTATTATCACCTCAATGAGGTATTCGCGAATTATAGAATTTATAGTTATAAAATTCCATTATAGATCAAAATATAATATTAAATTTGTATTCAACTTACGTATCGCTAGCAGTTAGTTATTTTTTTGTTCTTTTTGTAATTCGTTATCCTAGTAGTAGTAGTAGTAGTAGTCTATCAACAACATAGGTACATAGCGTCTTACTTAATGCTGAATAAATTGCATCAATGTGTATAATTAACAAGAAACCAAATGATCGAATCCAACAATCGACAGAGAAAAACGCTCCAACAGTATTACTTACCTCCGAACTATGTGAAATATTGCAAACTATACATTAACAATTGGGAGCGTGCTCAAACAATAGCCCGTGATATATCGACACGTTGCAGCGGTCGTCATTTCGCGTTCGCACAAATGAATGAATACTACGGCACAATGAACAATGGAACGCTGAAGAGAGCTATGAGATGATCGTTAAAAGAGTGATTGTACTCACCGGACACTATTATACTAGCTATTTATTTATGAACCGAGGATGCGTGGTATTATGTCTGGGGATATAAAGGTTGCTTTGTGTCTAAGTACTGTTTTGTAGATATATTTTGGTGTTACTAACTTAATATACATCCATATCCAAAACGAACGAAAATGTCCTCTTTTCGAATAATTAGTTATTATAACGTAGGTAATTCCACTGGCCCTAGTAGCCTCAGAGACAAAGATGTCCAAACGGAAAACCTGTGTTTAAATTTCTAGGTTTAGGTTAACAAGTCTTTGTCCAACACACAAGCTAAATTTACATAAGTGTTACTGCACAAAGAGCAATCAAGCAAAACTAAAGAACTTACTGAGTAACTGGTATATTTTAACTTACTGATTGGATTATATTCGAATCCAACATAAATCTGCGGGTAAAAAAACACATCCAATAGAGCAGTGAACCGTCAGCCGTAAATTGACCTTGTAGCTCGCGCCATCCCAGTAATTGGCCCTTTGTAGCCGAATCAATCCAATAACAAGACAGAGCTAACCATTTTATGTTCCTGTTCCCCTTCGAACGGAACACCTACTCGCCCAATATGCTAATGTTCGAAGCGGTTTAGCATAGGGATAACTAGTGACAGTTTCCGTTCAAGATTGATACCGGTACGGACGGTGTTTGTAATTGTATTTTCAAATCCAAACTGATAATTCAAATGATAAATAAAATTGCTTTTGAAATAATAACTGATTCTGATAAATTCAAATAAATATTAAAAAATGGCGATACTGCAAATACTTGAGCAAATAAAAGAAGCAAAACCTTATACTGACAAAGCGATGTATAAGTGTGTCAATTACCGTAATTTCATACAAATTTTGAATATCGCTATAAAGTTCTCTAAAACGAATCCCGTCAACTCAAAAAATCCCGTCATAAATATTCCAAATTATTTTCCGATATTTACGTATCAATTTCCAGTTTCCATTACGCAGGTCTCCGGTATCTCCAGATATGATACCGCAACATCTCGTGATTTATGCGAAGTTAGGAAGCCATTTATCATGTGTTGTCAATTGGAAAGCGACCCATTTTAGCAGTGGGGGCATTTGTTTGGTTTTCTTCTGACAATTTACTGAGAGCCGATGACTGTACAGTTTTTTGGGTAATATTTCACCGCGGTGAAATCACTCTTATTTATTCAGCTAGGCTGTATTTGTTTATGGACCGGGGACGAAGTACCTACCAGTTCTGTTTTAGCTTTGTAATGTATTATACAGCTGGTTTCGGATCCGGATAAATAAAGTAAAATGTCCAAGTAACATACTTTTCAATTTCAGCTATATAGGGAACACCAAAAGTAAAAGACAATTATTATGGTGGTAACTAAACTATCTCTATCGGTTTGAATACAGTAAAGTATAAGAAAACCTGAATATTTGTTACTAAATTATTCATTCTATAGGCAAGTGACTTTACCTATTTCAGCGTAATAGACCCTGAGTTATGTAAAATATAGAACGTTGTAGTCATTGCATCAGCAAATGGATTTTGTTGGGTGTTCGGTTTTGCGAAAATGAAGTCGGGATTGAAATACATTACACAGGGAATTTGGTGCACCGCAGAGCGTCCATAGTTTGCGTACAAATAGACCCAATTTCGGAATGCTAATGCGCACATAATGAACTTTAGCTTTAACTTCTATCTATTTTAATAGCCACTGTATCGGGGTTTCCATCCACACATTGATCTTCTAAGTATCAAAACTGTTGTAGAGTTTGTAATAGAGATCTTAGACTTTTTATTCAATCCTTGGTAATACGTAATATATCGATCGTAATTTGTGGCATAATTTAATAAAAAAACATGCCTGTTTTGCATCGGTCTTTAACGAATTGTAGATCCACTGACATATTTTTTTTTCTATTTTAATACTACTTGAAGGGTTAATTGCGATTGATATTCTAAATCCTGAACCTCACTCCTGTCCTGAACTCTGTCTCTTACGTCACACTTCAGGGTGGCGATTCTCGCGTCAATCGAACTTCGTCCGTGTGGTAATTCGATAACGAGTTTGACCGTTTTACAGAAAAAATAATTAGTACAACTGTGATTACAGATGTGTATAACATTCTTTTGTCATTCTTTTGTTTACGGGACCGCCGGTGTTCTATGATCCGTTAGGCTTTAACAGACTATATCTGAAACCTGTCTTATTTTACATCAGCGATACTAATTACTTAGATTATCTCACTAATGACAATCAATTTAGTATCCAAATCAATTTGCGGCGGTTATGCAAACAAACATCAATATAGTTGTTCAAATGGTACGTGACCGGTCTCCACTGCGGCCTCTTTCAATTATTCACCAGATACGTGATTAATCCTTTAATTACAGCCGCAGTAAATGACCAGACACTGCATTGTCAATTAACAAACAACTTTATTTATAAAGCAATTGTTCAATTGCAATTCATTTGATCTCTGTCCTGAGAATCCAGAGTAAGTAAATAATATCAGATGAGCAATTCGCAACAAGCGATTACGATCTTTTACGTACGTACAGATAAAGGGCAAATTCTGGCTTTAGGGGACCAAACACTATAAATTTGACCTTTTTAGGAAGACAGTGCACATGCTGTTATTACTAGTCAGACATGATGGCCATGGATACTTACTAATCATAAGATGAGATCTATAGCCGCCACACGCGTTAACGATATCATAACAAAAAGGAATAGGTATCGTTATAATCGTGTATCGATGCATACTCTTGTATAACAGATGAAGTACGGGTAAGTACTTGCTCTTCGCTACTTGTGGCTTGATACTAGATATTACATTACGTCGGAAAAGTAGATACTTATGTACATAGTATCGTAGCGTGTAGATGTTGGCATTGAGATGATATCGCTGCGCCGTTTCGTGACTTAGATTAATCACTAAAATTTCGACTTAACCAGCTTTAACTGTTTCATTCTGTTAATGCGCAGGTATTCGAGTTTTAAAGTTTATATTTCGATGCCCTTCATTATTGGCGTTTCCATTTAATACGAAATATCCAGTAAAGTCGACGTATTACAATGTCATCACTTTTCATAATTGTAGGATTTATAGCGTATGCAAAATTTTAATGATGCCAGGAGCGCACTGCAATTAACAAGGGATTATTTCGTTCATTTTTATTATTGTAACCACAACCGACGTACTATTTATGTAAGGATTACAGTTGTAGACATGTATCAATATCAATATGTGCTACCATGTTTTAAAACACGCAAATGAAAAGGTGTTTAATGCGTTCGAATTCAAAACTCTATTGTAACTGAGGTGAATTTTTGTACCAATCCTTTATTATAGGTAACTACTTAGTTACTAAATCCTATATTAAATGTTTGCAGCATTTGTCGACAAATTCTATGAAATGCAACGAAAAATGCGAAGTACCCACATTACAACGAAAATATTGTACGTCTAAATCAGTTAGCCGAGAGCCAAAACTTGGTAAAATATTTCAAGCATTCTCCATTTTAAATCGGGTCAAAAGGCAGAGGCACTCTGACCCAAATTTTGTAGGCAACTTACATAACAATATGTGTGATAGTTTTTCTGCAACCTGACGTAACGTAATGTTCATAGCAGATAGTGGTGATGCAGGTTACGAGGTCGGGACAGGTCAATTACTAATCAAGCCAAGGAATGATCTCTTCAACCGAGTAATTACCAATTGGACCATTTAACTCTTGACCGCGAAGTTTGTAACAACCCTTTTATGTGGTGTAATTAAAACAGACAATTATAAGAAGAGATCGCTTTTATAAGAGACAGTATGTGTTTTATGAAAGATACAATAAAGGAATAAAAATTACCGTAAAGATTAAAAGATTGTCTTCAGCTATTTAACGAAACGATTTAGCCAAAAAATCATGAATTACGAATATTTTTTTTAAAATCCTGCTTACAGTGTTAAACATCTGTTTATTGGCAAGCACGTGTTGTGTGTCGTTTTCCTAGACTAATATAATGATAGCACGTCGGATTGTGAGGTCAAATAAAAAATGTCGGGATTTGCCCGAACAGAGCCTGAGTTGGCTTGGGGTTGCGTCCGCCGACCCATATGCGGCTTCCGAGAATGACAAAAATGGCAAAGGGACTGAGATTTTGATGCCTGTTTTAGTCCTCGCAATGCTAATTCAATGCTATTTCCTACACGTTGATCTCCTAGCGCGATGTTAAATTGCAAATGTAGCTTGACTGTCTAGTATGATTGCAAGTTAACAACTCCCTGATGAGAGCGGGCTTCATTGAGAATTCAGAGTGGGAGCATTATTCTCAGCTAACGCAATAAGAGCGTAACTGTTTTCACTATCAAATTAAAGGCGTTGCCGACTCTAACTACATTTGAAATGCTTAAATTAAAAAGTAATTTAGAGTGTCGTCAGCGCCGGAATAAACATTGCAAATGTTGTGAAAAAGGCTGTTTGCGAAAATAGAGTTCAGCTTTCTCTTGTATTTCTCTCTAGAATGGGACTTTATTTTTATTTACTTTTAGATTACTTTTACATTTCTCGTCAATGGCAAATACACTCATCTATTTTTATGTATAACCGCCGCTGTGCTGCGTCCCAGTATCGAGGCTCCCGCTGAAAATCAGCGTCGTGATAAACATTACACATGGTTATCACGACTAGTGCTGAGCGGGAGCCTTTTTGATACACAATCATGTTTTTTATATATTTTAATTTTTATTATGTATGTATTGTTGTGTGTCAAATAAATGTTTCTTTCTTTCTTTCTTTCTTTCTTTCTATTTTCCTACATAAATAAGCAGTATAAAAGCTACATTGTCCTGGTATTTTATTAAGGGCCTTTAACACAATGTCTAGATAATTTTCGTTTCTTTAAAAGAAAGACTACTGTCTCACAAAACTATTTACATAGTTTGTCTGTGGTTAGTGCTATCTGCCAGATAATTCATACAAAATGACGTTCTATATGCTGATTATTCGCTGGTTAGTGCTTACTTTTCGAGTGTTTAACATCTTTTGACATTTTACAAACTTCTTCCAATCTAAAGAAGTTCGAAGTCAGTTCAACCACACGAAAGATATCATCTAGCCTATAGACTCGAATTGTAAACAGGGGGCAGGGGCCTTATTCTGTAAGTTCGTTGCTGCATTCCGTGTGACTCACTTTGTACTCAATAGCAATGCAAATGAGTGTTTAGATCAATGCAAAAATACGGACAGTGTCTTACAGAATAGGACTCCTCACAACTCCGAGACTTGACACCGTCGTGACATCGTGCCTCTACCATTACCGCTGCCCCACATAGTAAAAGCACACTTTTCCCTTAACACAACTATACATTGCTAATTTTTTAACGCCGACCTACTGTCTTCCTTATAACTCCAGGAATGTTACGCTAAGAACTATTCATAATGTAGGCTAATTACTGCGTCGTCTAGGGCATCCAAGTTTCTCTTAGTTACCTGCTTCTTTTAAGACATCCTCTGTAGTTAATTATCATAGTTGAATTAATTCTTATGTCACATTCCTCAGCAATGTTATGAGCTGTAAATACTCAGAGTTACTAAAAGCCTCGCCTTTTGCCTTTTGTAATAAAACTTGAATGTCGAATCAATATTCTAGAGAAGTCCTAAGAAAACATTTCAAAAGTATTGAACTTGACTTGAAATTAGCATAAACTCTCATTCTGTCTTTGCGGTAGAGTCGGTTCAATGAATTTATCTTGCGCAGTCACTTTCGCACTGCACCACCCAAGACGCATTTTGATGGCTTTGTGTGCAATTTAGATAGAAGGTTGACAATAGCAGCCACTATAATCATCATTCACTACAACGTGGAGGAACTCGCGCAAAGCAAACCAGTCTTACTCGTAAACCTAAGAGTCGGCCCCAGTCACGCGCCAGCCAGTGAGAGAGGTGCGCGTACGCCGGTCTGCGCTTTCGAATTCGACATTTCTAAAGTGAAACAAAAGTGCCGTGCATAAGTGAACGAGCGCGTGTCGATACGTGATATCGTCACGTTACGCGTTACCAATCAATACACAAAACGTGAAGTGATGTGCGGTGACATGTGAATACCGTGCGTTACTGTTGCCAAATAGAGATTGCGTTTTTATGGTGAGAATGTGTTTATTTTCTAACGTAAAGCGCAAACGCTTGTGCAGGTATATTGTACAAAAGTTCAAAAATTGTAACAATTCTAAATTTATGCATTAACACAATAACATTGAATTATATAATTTATAAAATACGATTCACGATCCAGATAAGCTTCTGCACTGTGCAAAAATAACACGTGCCCTTGTATTATCAGTAAATTTAAATGGTTAGGTATGGTTTTCTCTAATTAAATTTAGACAGGTCACAAGGACCCCATCGTGTGAATAAATAAATTGATAACAGATATATAAAGAAATTGCCCTTAGCTATAAGGCCAACTTTTTCTAAAAAGGACATACTTTGAATGTAACTATAAGTCAAGTTTTTATCAAGACGAATGAAATGATAAAAAAATAATTAAGCCTAAATCTAGGTTTTAAAGTTCGTCTTGTCGCGGCGCCGAGAGTCGTTTCACCTCTAACATAATAACGCTGTTCCCAATGCATATTAATGCAAACCGCATAACAACTCCTTACGAAGCAAGGAATGTAACAATGTGCTTGCGACACTTCCTGGTAAAGAAACAACATCACAAACCGTGCCATACTGAAACTAAACTCATTAAGAAATTGCAAATGAACTAGGTGAAATCAATTTAGCAGAATTAATGTCAATAATTCCGGAATTGATCAATATTATGAAAGCAACATTCGTCAAGGTGATTATTATGCAGTTCACTTGGATCATCAAGGCGCCTAGATAACGATATTAAATTACCCTAGTAGATATTACGTAAGTCAGTCATCATCAGCAACCTGTGTATTACAAGGGCACATATGTTTCCAGACATCAAGATGGCTACGTCATAGTATTACTTCGAGTTTTGATACCATTAATATGACTAGCTGGCATGGCCCTGCTGATTAAATATTTTCTTTTATACAACTACCTAGTTGTGTTGTAGTTCAACTGAAAATATTCAAGGATGTCAAAATACAGCAAATCTACTTACGAATACACCAAGATACGAAAAAACTTTGGAAGGCAACCATTATTTCAATCAGTACCGGCGCAATTGCTCGACTCGATCAATCCAAATGTGAAGGAGCAAAAGCTTTACGGGCTGCGAAACCCGGTAAACCGTCACGTTCAAGCCACTTTGCCTCAGTCAGAACACGATGCAAACACAAAGAAACTGGTGACTCACGAGCAGGGAATAAATCACGAGGAAGGTGGTTGGCCCCGTGAAGTCCATGCACATAACGAGGAGCATGTAACACGCCATCGCCGGCGCATAATGCACGATGAAACCTATGTTAATTCAGTTCTTAGCCTGGCTCCCGTAATCCAACACTACGTCAATCAAAACAATGCCATCGATTTGTACCAAACCTATTTCGCAGAAATGAAATACCAACAACCAATCGAAAAATACAACGTCCGGGTAGCTAACGTGTTCCGTGATAGTTACTCGCGGCCGGTATCGAGTATTGTTTGGACGAATGAAAGTAAGTCTAAAATAGCTGTCGCCTACCGAGACCTACGTGACAGAAACAAAGTCAATTCTTGTTATTTATGGGATACTCATGTGCAGAACGAACCAGCTCATACATTAGAGCCCACTCACCCTTGTTGGCAACTCGCATGCTCCCCTAGAAATCCTGATATAATTGTTGGAGGACTTGAGAATGGTACGGTATGTGTTTTCGATATACGTGGAGCATCCAAAGCCAACTCTTCTAGTTCAGTTTACCACTCACATCGCGATTCTATAACTGGGCTTCTTTTTATTCATTCAAGAAATCAAACTGAATTTTTTTCGGGCTCTCCTGATGGGCAATGTCTTTGGTGGGATTTGCGTAATCTTTCAGAGCCTATAGATAAATTGTGCATGTCTATAAAGATTCCCCAAGGGAAAAGTCCGGATCTAAGTAATGCTGAGGGTGTAAGCTCATTACAATATGATTATGGATTGCCTACTAAGTTTTTGTGTGGAACCGAATCAGGTTACGTTATCAATGTAAATCGAATGGGTAGAGAACATTCGGAAAAGTTGTCTTCTTTCTGGAATGCTCACACAGGCCCAGTAAGAGCTGTTCATCGTAGCCCTTGTACATCGAGAATGTTTATAACTTGTGGAGATTTTTCTGTTCGGATCTGGAGCGAAGAAGTTCGAACCGCACCCATTATAGTGACAAAGCCATATCGATATGAAGTCACTGACGCAGATTGGGCCCCTCTGAGATACTCTTCTTACATGTCTATATGTGCGGGAGGAGTATTTTATTATTGGGACTTGCTTCGTAAAAGCAAAGAGCCCGTAGCAACCTTGAAAGTATCTAAGCACGAGCTAACGAAGCTGGCACCTCACGGTAAAGGTCGGTTCGTTGCAATGGGAGACAACAATGGTTCGACATTCCTGGTAGGTGTATCGGAAAATATGTCTATGCCCGGCAATTATGATAAGCAACTAGTACATCAAATGTACGAGAGGGAAACTAGGAGGGAGCATATTTTGGATAATCGTGTAAAAGAAATCAACTTGAAACTGCGTGTGGAGGAGGAAGCTGCTAAAGCTAAAGAAGAAACGGGTATTGTAGATGACAGCCCTGACGAAGACGAATTAACCGAAGCTGCGGAAAATGAATACTTTAAAATAGTACAACAGGAACTGAGACAACTGGAGGGAACTATGGCTAGTATAGATATATTTAAATAACTTTTATAATAATGCATTGTTTCATAACATAATAAACATTGATCGCTAAATAAAAATCAAGTACAAAATTATTTTCACTTTAGTATACTAATACTAAAGTAAAAATTCCTTTTGGATACTTACTGGAATTCAATACAACTTATGTTGTGTATGTCAGTACTAGTAGTAGGTTTAGTGACCTAGGATAGTGAAAGGCACTAACTAAGGTATCGACATACATGGCTGACTGAATGGGTATTGAAGTACTCAAAGAATACGTAAATAGAAATAGACACAAATTCATACTCATATTCTGGGTAACTATACATTACAACCATACCACTTTATTGTGGGTCTTTATTAATGCGATTACGTCATTAACATGAAATATATAATTATCAGCACTAGCCCTACTGATTAATTAATTACGCACTCAATAGATTGACGATTGTAGCACAAACGCAAACCACTTTCATCTCATGATGTAACATTCTGTATATCTTAATCATCGGAATCTAAATGAAGATTGTGAGATAGAATCGTCAGTTAGGTTCAAAACGCTGGATTAAGATTGCGGTCGGAACAAAGGAATAGTTTAAGCTTTGCTTGTCTGAAATTGTTTGCTTATAAATAGGTTCCATAAAGTCAAACTCCCATCCCGGATGTTTTGTGCGGCTGGGCAACCCGCATGTTACCCCAGAGGCAGATCCGGCAACGGGGGCCATGACCGACGATTTATCTCACACTACAACTAACACAAAATGACCTCTCACGATTCATTAAAATTCCCCTCTCCCCAACGCCGTGTAAATGAACGGGAAGGGCGAAGGAGGTCTCATTAGAATGGTAGCGTAAATTACTCGTACCTGTGAGTTGCGTGAATACAAAAGTGCGTCACCGGCAACTTTCACCGCAACTCGATCCGGCGCAGTCGCACGCGCATGCCTATGAGATAGCTAACAACAAAGTTTCAAGTATCTACCGGATTTAAAATAAATTGTTTTGTTAGGAAATAATTGTTCTCCCGAGACAAAAAAAGAAAAAAAATTACAAAACACACAACGACGGAATGACCAGTTTGTAAATGTTTTTAAAGGAGCTTTTGCTTTTTAGGTATGTCTACCTACCTATTAGTTGCTACATCATACCTACTTATCTTCATATTACTCGTATAAAGAATATTTTAATGTATGGACAGCGACTTCTTTATGTTTCGGTAAGAAAGCTAGTAGAGTCTACGAGTAGAGGTCTTGGTGCAAGCTAAATACTATCAGTTTTTTTTTAATACCGGAGTGCTACATAACATAAGTATACAGACGCTCATTGTCAAGAATGCAAAGAATATTTATATCTTCTTATTCTTAGCGTGTCTATGGGATGGAATATTTATATCAAATAAGGATTTTATGGGTCAATCAACTTTTCTTTGTCTTTTCGTGTCCCAAGTGTTCAAAAGCAATTTTCAGGAAAAAATGACTTAATTCAATATATTTTATGAAATAAACTTATACTTAGATCATTAAGAAATATAAAAATATTTTTTTGATAAACATTTTAATTAAATTTTTCGTTTTTGGCTAGGTGACCCAGAGGACAATTTTGGGCTCCCATACAAAAATCTGCTGTCCCCACGGCAAGTTTCTCTCTAATTTTTAGGTCTGGTGTGAAAAAACTGTATGACAGCAGATAAATCTTATATGGCATCCCAATCAACAAAGCCCATAGTTTCACGTGTTTAAAGAGACGTCCGAAAAATTTAACGATTTTTTAGGTATTTTGACTTTTGGAATTGTGTCCCTCGGAGTGCAGTTATTTTGTTGTCCCCTGACTTACTTATCTTATATTTAGTAATATGTTTTAAAATGGCACAACTAAAGCTTGCACCAATCAGAAAACGGTCTAGGTCTCACGTGACCATGTCCGTTATTCTCGCGACTGATAATTTACTCGGCAAGTTCATCCGCCGTCAGAGGTGACGCCAAGTGTGCGTTTACTGTTCCGCTGGCAACCACGCATTTTCCCAAGTATTTCTTTTATTTTTAATACTATGAACTAAAATGCAATAAGCAATATGGTCTAATATCATGTGAGAATATGAATGAAGGTGAATTGGTGGTTAAAGGCGTGTTTATATTTTTTCAAAGGCTAAATGTCTTTGGAGTTACTGGTCCCCTTCCTCACTATTTAGGTGACTCAAGAGACAAATAGAGGTAACACCAGAGACAAAACTTGGTTATTGTATCAATAAAGTGTTTTTAATCATACAATAATTAGTTTTTGCTGTAATAACTTGTAATTTAATATTGTTTTAACAATATAAAGCCTTATTATAGTGGTTTTTCTTATCCCATCTTGCCGTCTCATTAAGTAAAGTTCAACACATAACTTTCCTAAAAGCTGATGGATGTACAGTGTTTTACTATTATTTCTCCAAATAATAAAGTCTTAAATATTATACCCATACCTGTTACAATAATACTTGGTAATTTTAGCCAATTTTTGATTATACTGAGTATAAATGTAATCTGTTACTCAGAGAAATTATATCATACACGCATGCCAAAACACAAAGGCGCTGTAAGAGAAAACTTACAAAAAGATCCATTGCTAATAATAAACCTTCCAATAGTTTTCTATAGAGACCAGTTGCAAGCAGTTAAGTTGCAAGTCGTCTTCCCATCTCACCAGTGAACTCTACTCTTTTGATAAAAGATCTTCAATCTAGAACTTTCGTTCTCGAAGTTATACCCACTTAGTTGGATCATTAAATGATCCAATCGTCGAGTCTAGGTGGGACAAATTTTGTCCCACCTAGACTCGACGACGAAGCAATTGTCACTCAATTCAAGAGTTGGTTTCCTTAGCTGTACGCATCAGAAATGTAGATCGATAACATCTGGTGCTTAAAACTGTTATGACTATGACATTAGGGTGGAAACCATGTTCACGTCTTGTGTTCAGATACTGAAAAGGGGCCGGATTGGCTTCGAAATTCATTAAACTGCTTAAGCAGCTTATGCTGACTAAGTTCAGCATCCCCCAACTCTTGTGGCTCGGTTCCGAATCCACACAGTCAGTTGGTATTTGGGAGATCCAAAGTCCTCAAAATAATAATGTAGACCATGCAATATCAAACCTGAGTTTAAAGAGTTGAGGAAGTTGCTTTGGAATGAAGTATTGCTGACGTTGGAGATAATTTCAAGTTTTTAGCTGATGTTTAGGATATGGATTTGATTAACTGTCTGAAGTTGAGATTGGATTTCAGCCGGAAGGTCATCCAATCTCAACTTCAAAGAAGCAGAAGGTATTCAGTCACTGAGACAGATACTCAGGTGATCAGGCACAGGAAAATTTCCTTTAAAACCCTTTTAAGGGATAGAGGTGTTACATTTCAGCCCAGATTCGGGAGGACGAGCTGTTTTAGGGCAATTACAAGACACAAAACCCCAGAAGCTTTATGCCCTACCTGTTTTTCCGAAATAATTAAGAGCCTCTTAGATAGTTGCCAGTTGCATTGTATGAATAGCTTGAGCGAGAATGATCTCTTGATTCAATAATATTATTCAGGCTTATCCTCTACTGAGGTTAGCCCAAATTGAAGTAGAGAAATGACAAAACGTACTGCTTAACCTTGAAATAAGATGATACGGTTGTGATTTCTGTCTTTTCTTACAAAGAAAGGCATATACATTTGTTATGCTTGTAAAACTTTTTGATAAAATTGTTGTTTATTTGCATATTATTGTCTCTTGGGTTACATATTGTCTCCTGACAAACCATATTGTCCCCCTGTTTTTGCGCAGATTTCTGTGTTTTATTTCACTGACAAGTATTGTACCACGAAAAATATTATGTAGAACTTTAAAGGTTTATGAGATAAGTTAGCCCAAGAAGTATTTTTATTATGTGACTGTTTTCTAAAGAATTATAAGAACTTTTAGGATTGGTTTTTGGATTAGTGACTCAAGAGACATAGTTTTCAGGTATATAAAAAAAAGTCTTAATAGTAAATAAATATGTGGTAACTGATTTAGAATGTTATTAAATAGATCTTGCTAAGACAGTTATTTATGTACGGATTTTTTGTTATTTTATTGGTCAAAATAACGGTCACCCAGGGGACTGATTTTTAGGTCCTTAGCTGGACTGAGATAATTTACTCGTAAATGACACATGAAAATTCATGCCCTTTCTTGGAATATGATTGATTAATAATTGAGGAACACGGATCTTTTGTAAAAATCATGATCCCCTTAACTTTTTTATTTCTCTCAACTTTTCACGTTGGGACAGAGAAAAGTTGATTCACCCTTATACTATTCTAGGTCAATCTCTAAAATTCTCGACTTCTAAGCACCAATCGAAAAAACCAATCGCCTACTTGGATATACATAATAGTATGGTACATGCTAGGTTAACTATATTCATAGACACTTTGCTGTAGGAAAATTACTGATAAATGATTACTTAATTGAACTAGACTTACATGTAATTTATACTCGTATCTACGTTACTAAAGTAAACAAGGGTCAATCCAATTCGATCTCTAAGAACAAAACATAGAATGCGTAACAACCACACTTTAGTTTATGTATAAATCAGAACATACGAATAAAAAACAAAAAAAATACTATAACAAATTAGGTTACGTTATCACAATAATTACTAAATGCAATAAATAGCAAACAACATGTAATAAAAAGAACAAATCGACAACCAACTTTTAGATAACATGTATGCGAAATAAATCTACGTACTAAAAATAACATGGCGATGTAGGTTAAATAAAACTAATAAAGCACTTATGTGGCATAAAGTACCACCACATAACACTTGCGTTGTAAAAACAATTAAACCGGAACATAGTGCAATAATAGAATCGTGGGAAAATAACACATTCACACATTCTACGTACCTCTACTACTATCAGAGATTTCTCGCCCAAAATGCTTAGTTGCCTGAGAATAATAGTAGAGAATAACAGTAATATAACCTTACACTAGCGGTCCCAGTGAACTTCGTTTCGCCCCCAGCCCCGTCCCGCCCCGGCCCCTTTTTATGGGAATTTTCTTTGCTATATTAACCTCACGGAGCCCGAGACCTTTCCAACGAATGCAAAACCGTGGAAATCGGTTCGTGCGTTCTGGAGTTATAGCGTCAGGAAGGAAAACCCGACTTATTTTTATATTAGTAGATGTAATCTCAGTAATCACTAGATATTTTTTTTATTATTATGTATAAGCACTATATCAAGAGCTAAGGGTGTCGCCGTCGACGGATACGTCTGGGAGGACATCATCATCATATCATATACATCGTTTAATAGTTTGCATTCCATAAACCGAGGAAAGCTAACAACATCACAAAACACACAACATTAACTAATAAATCAAAAATCAAAATAAACAAGTGTCCCCATTAAAGGAGACATTTTTTTCTTGTATGGAGGATGGGCCCACCATAAATCGTGACGTCTAGTAATGAAACATATATTAATTTGTTCCTAATAATGTCTTATAAACATTAACAATATTAGTATTTCTTCATCTAACGGGAATATTTCAAAATTCATCATAACTTAAATCCACACACTTACCAGTTGACGCACATTTTCAGTCGTTTCTGATAATCACAGTCGTTGAAATCGCACTGCACAGTTACACAACAACGGTTTAGTAGAATGGGGGCCGTACTTGATGCTTTTTGCTTCTATTTTTCGTTAAAAATCCGGAGAAAACAAACACTCAATTCAAAACAAACCAAAACAAACGGAAGGTGACGGAAAACCAAACGCCAAACGGAAAGTGTGACAAATGACACTTCAGCCATTCCTGTCAATGTCAGTGATAACTGTCAGAGTTGCTATCCGTTCCACGGACGACTTTACTAGATAACCGTTTTATGCAAAAATCTTAAAAAAGCAATTAAAATATTTTATTTGGAGATTCCAATTGCTTAAAATTAATAAAAGTAGAAAAACGTGATAAACAAATCACGTACTTCAAATAATTGATATTGTTTTTATATTGACCAGCCCGTCGTTCCTTTACACATATTTGTAAAGGAGGAATGGCGTGATGCAAAATAGTCAATACAACGCATCTTTTAGTTCGATTTTATTATTCCGGTTTCGTCTAAACGTTATCTTTCGTCTAATTGTCTAAAAAAATAAGTTATTAATTTAGGGTGCAATGTCATTATTAGACGCTACAAGTTGCTACTTGTCCCAAAAAAAAATGTCTCCTTTGCTTAATCAATGCATCTCCAATAAAAATTACTCATCTTGTAAGTAGGTATATAGACAACTAATATTGGAAATTAGGTCCCACCTGGCTACTAATAGTAATGAAAATACCAAGAGCTGTTTGTAAACCTTAGCGCGGCCATAGATCTTTAATCATGAACGTTAATACAATATGAGTACCCTAGGCTCCTTGCTACATAATTTGTTGGCAATTCACTGTGACCCAGTTATGGACTAACTAACTACTGAGATTGGTTACGAATCATTAGTGTCCTTTGAAAGGCGAACTTAATACAGGGTGTCCCGTAAGTAGTGGTTCAACCGAAATCCGTAGATGGATAAGGTCATGATCTATTAGCATAGTGTCATGGTTTAAGAATTATTCAATAATTTAATATTATTTTCAAAAAAATCCACTTACTTCACTTTTGCTGCCACCATTTTAATACAGCGAAAATTAATTTTCTAAATTATTAAAATTTTTGCATAATTGAACTGTGTAGCCAAAATCATTTTTCATCAATAACTTCAATATTTTAGTCAGAAAATAACTTTTTTTTGGCCGGATATAATTTTACTCAAAAGTTTAAAAGCAGACAGAATCTGTCTGCGCCGCAGTCAACAAGTTAAACTACATAAATATTTTACAGAATGATATCAAGCTTTTGAGGCAAGCTCGTGTAAGCCCACTATAGGTTCTTCAAAGATAAATAGGCCACAATAAACCTTGAAACATGTGAGATAATAATAAATATTATTTGAACAGTGGGAAATCTTTTGTTACGCTTTTCGTACAAGGACACCACCATAACACCAATGGAAAATTATGATAAAAACCGTAACGCTTTGGTACGATTCAAATGCATCATCTTTCAAGGGTACTCGTACATAGGTATTTCATACTTGTTCTAAAATATGTAATCATGTTTTTTTATCAAAAATAAATGAGTTTAGCTAGTTTTGTCTTCAATCATAAGAATTCATAAAGTAATTATTTATTTAAGGCCAACATGCCCAGTAGCTAACATTCAACCCGAAGTTAAAAGGTCTGTAAGTAAACTGAATACCAACTATAATCATTCATAGTTATTTAAATAATAAAATAACCTATGCAATTCTACCTAACTATGCTATACTTTGAAAAACTGCAAAGATAGTAAACATATTTTAAGATACTAGAGAAATAATTTCGGAGCTATTTATGAATCAGATCATTTAAGCTCTACATAAAGTTGTACGTGTCCTCCAAACAAAATCAATTGTATTCCACACCAACAAACGATGTTTACATTGCACGTGTGTGGGTGCGAAAACCTCGGTGGTTCACTCATCGAATGCCAATGTCAACTAATTTGCAAACCCGTCGTACTGTTATGTCCAGCTGGAGACCGCTGGACGCTACTCACTCGGCTATCTGACCCACATCCAGCAAATGTGATAATTACGACGCGAAAACTGTGAACGATGTGGACGTTAGCAGACTGGGCCGGTCCGCTCAGACGTTATTAACCTTTTTCATTTGGCAAAAAGTTGGATTATAACCGCTGAGACGAAGCTATTTTCAGCGCAGATGTAATTAAATACGGTATTAAGGTCTGAAGAAAATGAGAACCTCAATACTAAATGTAATCCGGGGTAACTATCAAAGAAAATAAGCAACAAAATTAAATACGACTGCTCTAATGTCACATAGGATTACAGCCTATGTGCTATTCCGAGGGAGGTTTGAGCTATATTATTGTAAAGTTTCATCAAAATCCATTCAATATTTTTTGCGTGTAAGAGTTAACAAACATACGTACGTCCATCCTCACAATCTTTCGAGTTTGTAATATTTTACGATTCTGCGCCAATCATAGGCGCCAATAGCTTAGTTTTTTGACCTAGTGGTGACTGTGGTTTGTGACTCCTCAGCTCACCAACTTCTTGTTCCTAGCCAAGAAATGTTCGAAACGTGTGTTTATCGGGTGTCCTGGAAAATTTGGCCCAGTTCATCTTTATCAGATGGAAGCCATATTTTCCCATAGAGTATTGAGCCATTACTATCGAAATATCTGATAGAGTCAGTCCAGCCACTTTTGCCAACCATCTTACTACTTATATGAGGCTTATCACACTGGCGAACAGTGGACACGCAACATTTAGAAAAGGAAACGTAAACGTTGCGTTGCAGTGACGTGAATGCTGCGCGACCGTGACGTCTCCGCTCCGCCCAAGAATAATACGTTTTCCACCCCTTAAACATAGACTAATTTTGTTTTTTTTTTTTTACATGTTAGAGATATTTTGAAAAACTATGCTCGTACGTTTTTTTTATATTGTACGTTTCAGAAAATGAACCTAAACATTCACTTTATTGACAAAAAAATCGCAGAATTTTGTCCATTTTAACTAATCAAGCCTTGATACAAAAAATTGAAGACGTACCGTTCAGGATGTATAAAAACGAATGAGACCAAATTTGTCTCATTCCATAAAGGTAGCAAACTCCCCCGCAAGCATATTTCGACTGCTGGCCTTCGAAATGTATGAAAACTCACGCTGTGCTACGCCTGCACACGATCCTCTTAACCATGGAGGCTGGATGCCGCGACAGGATTTAATTAATGTAAGGCTTTAATTAAAGTAAAATAGCGCAAGATACGGCATGTCATACTAATTTTCAGCTAAAAAATGGCACTACATATTCCTTACGTCACACGTCTTATAAATGTCACCCGCGTACGCAATCCCGATTGCAACTGAAGGAAATTAGGCTTATTATTTATAAGACGTGTGACGTAAGGAATGTGTAGTGCCATTTTTCAGCTGACAATTAGTATGACATGCCGTATCTACCGCTATTTTACTTTAATCAAAGGACGGGGGCCTGATTTTAGCGGTCCACTTTCGAGTGGCGCGTCACCTATCTTCCGCTATTTTACTTTAATCAAAGATTTTCCTAATATTTTTTGTCTGTTTGTTTCCAGTAGCGTCACGATGGGCAGCGCGGTGCGATGACACGCGCGGCGCTGACGGCCCTCGTGCTCGTGCTGGTGACGGCGTGCGGTGCGCGCGCGCAGCTGCGGCCGGCCGACGCGCCGCCCGCTGTCAACGACACACGTGAGTGAGTCCCGACCTCTGTCGCCGGTGGTGGTAGTAATACCTTCGCGAACCCCCAAAATATGTTCAATTACGTAGTAACCTGAGGCATCTGACGTTCTTTTATTTTATTTTGTATTTTTTCATACTCTTACTAATCTGTGTATTTTTTTCTCGACTGTGGTTACCTACCTGTGACATTTATGCTAAAAAACAATGCGGGCGAGTTCTTTGTTGGTCAGAGCTTGGAAAGTTCAGGAACATGACAGCGAACCCAAAGATTTGTGGTCACATTTGCCTAACTGTACAATAAAAGCCTATAACTAATACCTATATATTTTTTATCTTTTTCGGTGATGCATTTGTGTGAAATATCATAAATGTTTTTGGCAATAGCATATAGCTATATCAATAATACGTCAATACCAGTAACACAATGGATTATTTTATATCACTTTATTAATATTTTATTCTAGAATGTAATGTTTGCGATTGTTTTAATGAAACACTTGTTTAAACAAGGTATGTTACGTAAACAGTCATGTTAGGCCAATCATATCGATACGTCCCACCCAATACAATGCTCGTTGTAATACGTATGTAGTATTTATCAACTACACATAAAGTAAATAATATACTAATATACAATACTATATATAGATAAGTATACGGTTTAGAATTTTACGGATGAAAATCACTTATGTAGAATGGAAATCTTATGAGGAAGCGTGCGAAAGGGATTATTTTCAATATCAATACTAAATTAATAAAATTTCTAAACTAAAGTAGTATAATATGAACTGGTTTAACAAACCTAGAAAGCTGTTAGGTAATATTGGGTCAGTGACTGTATAACAGACATTCATTCCGCGATGCAGGAAGAAGAGCACTCTTCGATCGACTTGTCTGTTTCCGGAATTACATTTCCAGTTCCAACAATGCATCGTTCACCACATTAACTTGCTTACATTAGAAAGACCGAGCTATAACATCAAACTAATGCAGCCTACTTACTTCCAGTTCCTTGGCTTTGTGCTTGCTAAATGGTTCTGTCCATACGGATTCGTTACGCCACACTTTTTTGTCCATGTAGGTTACCTGATATCTCAATAAAAAAGCTAGACTCTAGCTAGACTAACCAGTTTGGTGAATTAGTAAGAAGGACACACAGAATTCCTAAAATTAAATGTCACCTTAGTCATGCTAATAGAATTCCATCCTATGTAGACTGCTTTTAAAAATAGTTGTTAATTTCTCCATGTTTTTGTTAGATTACATATAGAGAAAATATATAAACTCGCGTACGTGCGTACGTTAATATGATGAGGAAATTGTTGCGATAAAAATAACGCAATTAATCGATTTCTAATACTGAACACTTTTAGAACCCTATTGTCACTTTGTGTGAAAATCTCTCAAAGAATATAAAGCGGCCACTTATGTAAGGTAGAATAGGTAGGCCATTCAATCGGTAGGTCCCGTTAATTGAGTGGCGGCTCTGTAATCGCATATTGCTCGCGCTTTCCCTTTGGAAAGTAACGAAGCATTGCAGTAAATCAACAGTAAAGCATACTACTTACACTTCGATTTCAGAGTCATGGTGACTGTAAAACAAGTTCGATTGAAGCCAATAGACACTAAGTTCCAATGGGCTTCGAATTTTCTAGTACGGAAAGTGGCTCTTTTAGTTTTTAAATTTTTACGAAATGACACCCATGACCGAAACCGTACTCGTAAATCTTCGTAAAATGACAAGTTTTCGAATCATAAGCTGTTAAAGATGTAAAACTGAAATTCGAGCGTCCTTTACAGCCTGTTCATGGCTAATTATGGTTTAGGAGATCCTGTCATATAATTGTTTTCCTAATAAACTTTTTTTTTTGGATTTTTTGATTGACGCTACTTTTGAACAAAATTAAAATGGCGAACTGAAAAGTGAGCCAAAATAGCCTTTGCTAATAGTCAATAATTTTAAAGTTTCCTAATCAGTTGTGGTAGCCTACTCTACTCTAAAAGTAGATACCTGCAAGAAACACACATTTTCAGCACATCTTTACTCCAATACCATTTAATCATAACTTTATTTATTGACATTTAAATTAACCAACGGTGAGAACCATTATATAAAAAGAAATGAAAGCCGTTTAGCTAATCATCTGGTTAAAATAATAATAACTTTATGATTTGTAGGATAACTTGGTAAGAGGATCGTTTCTATACTCACTCAGGGAAAGCGTAGTTTGCGTTGCGGTAATAGTAGAAATTTATAGTGATTGCTGAGCAATTAAGAAGTTTCTATAAGTGCTTTGTCGAACCGATCGCCTGATTTTATTGCCTTTTTACAACGACTTATTGAGCGCTGAATGCTCTGAAATGTCTTATTCGGATAGTTTGGCATGACAAACACGTCCAGTCTATTGTCCTAATTCCCATACCGTTGCTGTGTCTTTTTTTAATGGTCACCGAACGGAATATCGACGTAAATCACTAGCATAATGGCTTCGAGTGTCACGATGCGTGGGCGTGGTGATGGTGAAACTTAACGTTTGCCAACGGCAACATTAAGTGTTTGTCGCCAGTGCAGTGGTAATCGAATGAGCTCACATAGTTGTGTGCATACATTACGCCTAAACAGTGCATTAGCATAGAAATTCCTACGTGGGTATCGATTACCAACGTAACCGTGCTTGATTGAGAGCGTGTATTAATTTTAAATTGCCTATCTATGAACGGTGATTGAGTACTAATTTTCCTGGGTAATTGCTTGCATTGCAGGAGCGTTTACCCTACCTTGAATTTATTAATGTTTAGCAGCCGGAGACGTCGCAACAACGTTTCCGATACGTTTTTTGCGGCGGTAACGTAGCGCGTACGCAACGTGTCCGTAGCGTCACCGCTGCGCTCCGCCAGTGTGCTAAGGCTCCAACCATAGAGTTCGTTGAATACTGACAGTATACATCTTCAATTTAGATTAATAAGGTGCCATATTATGGACATGCCTTACGGTGCACCATCCACACCGCAGTTATCTTTTGTGGAGCAACACGGTAACATTAGCTAACTATATGTAACTTATGAGGCTCCTTGTTACTATTTGCTGATAGTTTTACGCGTCCACAACATAAATTAACAATAACATAAAGTTAAAAAGTTATCGATTGTAAGAGCAACGTTGCTTAACTTATACTAGCACCGCAACACATATTATCAACTTTTAAATAACTTTTTGCTGTCGGATGTTGCTGAGTATCACTTGGAAACGTTGATATACAAAAAGTTAATGCGGTGTGGATACACGGTTACAATAATAATAACCCTTATATTTGCATTGTTCTCATCAATATATATTTCCTATTTTTCTAGGATGCGGTGCAGAATGCGTGCGATGCGCAGCGGACGGGTGCGTGAAATGCGCGCGACTTTTGGTCTGGCCTGGAGGCACCTGCGCCCAAGACTGCCCCTCCGGTACCCGGGAGTCCTGGGCACATGACGACCACCTCATGGGCCGGGTGTGCTACCCCGCTCACACTTATAATGAGGTAACTCACACACTCACAAGCTCTACATCTCTGATGTTTCTGACCGTCCTTGTAACTTTGCTGACGGTTGATATAAAGTCAGTTTTTATTTGCTTGTCCAATATTGCTAACAATCTTGAAATTTTTAACGAAATAATTCATTTTAAATAAGACAAACCTTACAAACTCTATTGGTAATTTATTTTTATACACAGATCTTTTAAAATTAAATAGTTTATATTGTATAAGTAAAAAAAAAATTTTTTTCCGTATGATTAATCTAGCACTGCCAATATCCGCAACTATTTCATTTCCAACACCTATGGGTTGGCTGGAAGAGATCTCTTTTAGGGATAAGCCCACCTTTGTTCACATTGTGACTTTTTGTGTTTTCTGTACATCTTATAAGTGCAATAAAGAATATATATAAAGATTGTTTACAATATTTGACAAGCAAAAAAAACGGACTGTGTTAGCATGGCTATCGAAAATTATCATTACTATTAAAGCAAGTACAGTCGACAGCACATCAGACTATACATTTTAGTTGAAAAAAAGCCCTTATTCCAACAGAATAAGATACCGCGGTGTATAGCTTGACGTGCTGTCGTCCGTACATAGCTAGTACACAAATGAAATACAGCAAAATTTTAAAACCACTCCTATTTCAACTCGGTTAAAATCGGGCGTACTAGCACGTAGTACTATAAATCTTATCTTTGGTACTACTAGTACGCTTACTTTGCAATCCCAAATATTTAATTCAAACTAAAATTGCTGACTATCTGACTAAAAATGAACCGCAAAAACACAATTTTACGTTAATAATATTTAACTTGATAAATTTTAAATTGAAAGTTATACTCAATCAATAATTTACTTACACAATGGGTTTGGTTTGGACTAACAATTATAAGCAATGTTTTATCTACTAGATACGAGTGCATAACACCTACGAGACAAACTTATAAACATCTCAGTTAACACTCGCTCTCATCTCCTCGTTACCGTAAGCATCCAGAGATAACAAAAACCAATGGACGTGTTAGTTAAATGGGTCAGGACATCAAACTGTAAACAAACTACGGCTTTTGAATTAAGTGCCAATAGGGTCACCACTCACCACCGCATGATTAAAGTATCTATCATTCATTTCCAAGCTAAAGTGACACTAACGATTCTGGTTTGTACGTAAAGAATCACACAAAGTATGCACTAGTTGTTTTTAATCAAGTAATTGGCAACAAATTAACGCTGCTCATACGTAATATACGTATGAGTAGTTTTAAAACCAATTAGCTAGGTATGTGGTAAACGAATCAGAATTATCCAATGACGAGGTGTGTAATCAAATATATTGGAATGAAACTGCTGGTAAGGCAATTAAATGGTTTTGTTTAAAGAAAGAAACTCTACCAAATATTACCGAGTGTTTGTTCTTTTATATAATACCAAATGAATTTTCATGTGGTCCCTAATCTTGGTTGGTTTGGTAGCCCTAATGTGATGCAACACCTACGATGCGCGCTACGGCACAGATGAGGCAACTGTTGAGTCATTAAAAATCGTTAATCTGAAGAATGTGCATAGAACGATTACATAAAGCTTTGTAATCAGATGATACGAAATATTTTTTACAAATCATGTTTTTCTTTTCTTACATCATGTTTATCATTACATTACAGCAATAACAACTTGGACAGATGCTATTATTTGATAATGATAGTGATGAAATAAGACCAAACTACTTTTAGTTTGGACCCATCAGCCATCATGTTAAATCCATAATCACCTGTCGTACTATTGAAATGATTTTGTATATTATCTACGTTTCTGGTATGTTCTGAGTTTCTCTAAGGAATATCTTAACAGTGGACTAAAAATAAATGCAGTGTGCTTAATAACATGGAGTTTAAGAGGTTTTGAATCTGGTTCTTAGTTGCTATTACGATAAACGAGAAATAAGAAATTAAGTAATAAAAAGCACATAAAAGTTTGTAAACCTTTTTTTAATATGCTTAATTCGCATAATACTCTTCTATAAAATTCAATTAAATTGATATTGTTCTGTTGTCGACAGGTATTAGTAGGAAGCGCATGCGGCGCCGTAGCGTGCATAGCGCTCGTAGCGGCCGGTGCGGCGTACGCGCGGTGTCGCAGCGGTGCGCGGGCGCGGGCGCAACCACTGCCTCAGCCGGGGCAGGACGACGACACGCGGCTGAGAGAGTTTCACAAGCAGCTTGACTGTTTGAGGGTAAGTTCATGGACGTCGTAGCGTGTGTAACGCTCGTCGCAGCCAGCGCGAAGTGTGCATGGGCTGTATTAGAAATTTTAATTAACAGCTGCACTGTTTGAGGGTGATTCCACGGACTCCATAGCGTGTGTAGTACACGCAGCACTCGCAGCCGAGACATGACAACAAAACACGACTATAAAAAGTACAACAAGTGCACACAACACACAAAGTACAATTTCACAAGAAACTTGGAGTGTGAGTTCATGGACCGCAGCGTTGTATAGATAGCGGTTGTGACGGCCGGTATGACATCACGGGCCGGACGGGTGCCGTCACCAAAGATGATGTGCCATCACCACCACTGCCAGGGAAATGATGACAGCGACTGAGGTAGTTTAGGAAGTAGCAATTGCTGTGCTACGCCGTAGCATTCGTAGCGCTCGTAGTCGAACAAAGCAACGAACTGAATCACAAACTTACATGCAGCACATGATTATGCATACCTAGATGACTTTCATGCAACCTATGTATTCGTGTAAGCAAGCATAAGTAAGCATACTATTCAAAAATTGACGTCCATCGTTTTTTTTTTCAGCCACATGCTTACACCTTGTTGGCTATCCTGAACCATACCAGAAATCAAGTGAGAGAGCTCTACCAACTGGGGAACAATGATGCGGCTATGGCATATAGGTATGTATTAAATTACCTACTAAATGGTTGCAGATAACTTAGAAATCGACCTATACAAAATCTCAAGGGTGGGTTGCACAAAAATTTTGGTTATGTTTACGGTTAAGTGAGAAACTTTTTGTAACAAAATGCTTGTCACTTATAATTTAGAGTTAAATTGTACGATACTATAACGAGGACGTCACAAAAGAAGTCGATCACAAAGGATGACGTATTATCAATACATTTACATCTCGACGCGAATCCACCACGCTCGAACATTCCACATTCACCGTAATCACACCCGGCTGGCTCTGAATGCTTTTCAATTTGCCTTCAATAAATTAACCTGACAAAGATCTCCATTTAAATCACAGTTTGCGGCTCCGACTGAATACGGCTGAAACTTGCAATATGGGGGGGAAATCACGAAGCAATGTATTGTATGTTATGATAACTTATATGTTATACTTATATAACACAGTCAATTGTAGCATTATTTGTCGATTGATTGATTGATGATTGAGAATGTAGTTATTTGAGTATTAGAGCCTATTTCCAGGTATGTGCAAAACTACAAATAAAGCATAAATAATTCTGAAAGCAAAGGATATGTATTTTTTTATGTTGTTTGTCATTTAAAAAAGCAACTAAAGCATTCTTTAAAATATAAGAGATTATACTAACAGATAAAAGCACACACTTAAGTGCATCTAAGTTGGGATAACAAAAGCCGTTAAACCCATTAAACATTTCATCGCATCCTGCAAGCAAGCGTCTATTATCAAAGGCAGAAAACATGTGCAGTGTGCACATTGTTTATTGACTCTACTTTTATGGTCTTTGTTCTAATATTAGACGTATATTGCAGCGAAATATTCAGTGAACTCTATTGTGAAGTTTAAAATCCATGTTGCGCGATTCGATTTTGCTCCCTACCTACTTGTTTTCTTGTTAGTCCTTTTGATATGTATTTATACAGGCTATGTTCAACCTCTTCGATTATGCAAATATCTGCTTAGATGTTATGTTGTATATTATCGAAATGCCATCTGAACATTATTTTTATGAAATAAGTTAGTTTTGCAACCAACTACTTACAACCAAAATCTTATGCAAAACCGCAGTAAATCGTATGCAACATAATACATTTGCATGTTACGTCAGACGAGAGTAGCCCCAGTAAGCCACACTTACCCAACATTTTATTTTGATTACAGTTGTGTACTCAGTGACCTGGCGAAGCTGCTCATACTTCTGAACAAGCAGCATGTACCGGTTGTCCCTGAGGAATGGCCGCGGCTGGCCAGTTGGGCAGAGAGGTAACTCAAAAGCTAAATTAATGTTCATTGTTCTGTGCTATGGCAAAAAAAATAGCATACAAAGTTAAATAAATCCATTCATTTATTGCTTAGTCTTTATTCCAAGTTGGTACTGTCGAGAAATCACTTGCAAACCGACACTGAAACGGGCATCACTTTTTAGGGTTCCGTAGCCGAATGGCAAAAACGGAACCCTCATAGTTTCGTCAAGTCTGTCTGTCTGTCTGTCTGTCCGTCCGTATGTCACAGCCACTTTATTCTGAAACTATTAGCATCACACCGCTGAAACTTGGTAAGTAGGTGTATCCTGTTTATCGCTTTACCGGGGGGGCTCCCATTTGTGATATTTTCGCAAGGTGGAAGTAAGTGGACCCCGAATTCAGTTAAGGGTGGTACGGAACCCTCAGTACGCGGGCCCGACTCGCGCTTGGCCGGTTTTTAAACAAAAGACGACGCGAGGTGATTTTGTAGGTGCGAGAGACCTTCACTGAACATATTCACTACCTTTATAATTTTAACCTTTTTAATTACCAACACATTAGGCCAGACTTTAAATGGCTTTGCATTGGTAAACCCAAATTATTTATAACTCTGTACTTACATAACCTAATGGAAAAGGCTTTCGTCCAAATTTTTTGGTGTGTGTGACCCAAAAGGGTCAAGTACTAATTGTAATAAATGCTAAATCTAGACAGTTATAAAAGTCGCAGCTGTGGGGATTGCGAGATATGAACTTGTGACCTGAGTATCTTCAGTGCAAGGTCACCGCTGTCGCCCTTCAGCCCGCTCATGTTTATCGGTTACCTCACCCTTTTCGGGATTATCTTCATTATAATACAAACCTACATAACATTAAGTAGTGTGTTATCTTTGTCAGTGCTATTAACGGCTTTTAAACGCTTACAGGATTTTAAAGCGGTACAGCAGATCAGGTATGAGTCAGCCGCAGCAAGAAGGTCAACTGGTAAACATAGTGCCCGCACCACCAAGTCAAGGATCTGATTCAGAAGCCACTCAGCAGTCATTCTCGACGTTCAAACCACCGTCATATTCTCCCACATCATATGACAGCAACATGGATAAGGAATTAGAAAGCCAGTGTAATTGGAGTGACGCTGGTCGGCCGCCCAGCTATACTCAGATAGAGAGAGAACGGGAAAGAGACAGAGAAACCATTGTCCTCGCCGACCCTTGGGAGCGAAGGCCCATCGTGAGGCGAGAGAGCGTGTGGCTTGAGGACGAACTCTTTGAAATGACGAGGCGACCACAAGACGAACTCACGACTGAACTTTAATGCAATATTCTCATAGGATAGGTAAAGATACCACACCATGTAAAATGCAAAGTATGATGAACTTTGACTAAGCGTAGGAATAGTATGAAGAAACAAAGCTTTATACTCATTGTGGCTAAAGGGCCGTGTTTTTGTTTTTAGCCTGTTTCTACAATTTTCCATACTAATAATATTGTTTATGTAATAACGCCGTTTAGTCCACCGCCCCGCGCCCCATCGCATGCAGAATGTGACTTGACTTTTGAATGCGGCCTGTGACATTAGCAATGCAATGTCTCGCTCTAACATAGCTACTTATATGAAATAGTTGCTTCCTTGTCGGTATAGTTCGGCCGCATCGTTGGCGCATGAGATTGCGTTGGGGTCTTGGGTTGGGGTACTAACTAACAACGGCAGTATAATAGACACCTACCTTAGCATCTAATCTAACTTAGTTATCAATATTATATTATTGCTACCATCAATATAAAGTAAATAATAATATATTGCAAATCTGATAGTACAAATACTGTTAATTCCAATAAATTACTTATTGTAAATAAATCGACCTAGGTATAGTTATTATCTATGGTGCTTTAGTACTTTTGTAATATGCTAGAAATGCTAATTGTTTCAGCCTTATTTAATAATTTCAAATTCATTAATTAGGTACATTATACCATTCTGAAACAAATGTCGTACTCGTCTCGTAGCGTAGATATTCTTTGTCTGATCTATTAGCTTACCTTGATACAACGAAATGCCTACCTATTCGTAGGGGAAACAAACCTAACGATTAATGTTACATACAAATCTTTTTTTTACGAAAAATATGGGTATATGTATTCAATTATATACTTAGGTATATTGTTTATTATTAAGTAATTTAAACCAAAGTAGTATTTAAATTTAGTTTCTAGTCTTAAGAGGTTAAAATAAAATAAAATTGCATGAATAAAGTAGTACTTGAGGTTTTCTACTATTTTCCTATGTAATATTGTACCTAATACTTTATGTACACCTAACTTTTATTTTGACGATACTGTATCTACAATATTTAAAAATAAGTAAATGGTTCAAAACTGGTTTCTACATACTTAGGTTCTTGTGAACTCAATAAACGAGGTTATGATGTAGGTATACCTACTTACTTATTCAAATATTTTTAATACTAATTTCGTTACTTTAATAAATGAAGTAGGTACGAGCTTTATTTCTATGTGTTTAAATTACAACGAATGGATATAATTTAAGCGAAAGTATGATCATGAATTCATACTCAAATTAAAGAGATTGTTATTAAAAACAATAGCATGTTTTTTTGGTTTTTCCCCCATAATACATAATGTCTTATTGTTCTGTAATTTAATTAAAACTTAATCTAAGTACAAACAATAATTGTTCATAATATGGCGGACTTCATGTCAAAAGCATCCTCTACCAATCAACCATAGGGTTATTCAGAGAAAATATATACGGTTAATTCGAATAAAGTGCTTCAAGATAACGTTTAGGTACCTAACATGATGAAAACCGGCCAAGTGCGAGTCGGACCCGCGCACTGAGGGTTCCGACTTCCGTGCCTCCCTTAACAGAATTCGGGGTACAACGCAGAAATTTTCGTCATCCAGTAAGCTATAATCACCATACTTAAAATCCAAAATTTCAAGTCTGTAGGTCAATGATGTTTAAAAAGTAATAGATACGTTACCCGGGCGCGCAATGTGTGACGCGAAAAGATCCTAATTAGGATCTCTTACCCCCAGTCAAGCCCCAGTCGGCGAAAAGCGATACAAGGAGTGTGACGTGTTGGTTCGTGATTGTGAATTGGTTTGAATCCATCAAAATGCCATCGTGTGTGTTTCGAAGGTGTACGAACTATGACATTAAAGTTAAAAAAGCTCAGGGCATCTCGTATCACTAGTAAGTAAACAGAATAATGCGTAAAACATTACATTTTATTATTTTTTACTTAAAATTCAATTTACAATACGATTACAAAGGTGAAAGAGAAAGTAAATAGTTGTTTTTACAAGTGTGAAAAGGACGCTTGGTGCCTCGATCATAGATTAGTTGAATAGAGAATACAGACGCGATTTCATTGGTTTGATACCTATGGCATGCTTGTGTTTTTTTATTCTTCTAGGTATTGTGTGATGTTTATTATTGTGTACTGATATAGATGTTTATAATTATTAATTGTTCTGTATTTATCGAAATTTTGTTACGTAAACAAAAGGGAAAAATGTACTGATATGTACGTGTCTATTGAATAAATTATTTTAAATAAATTTCTTCCATTGTTAGGATATAATAATATTATACCCCTTTTTTAACCGACTTTTGGAAAAAGAGGAGGTTACCAATTTGACTGTATGTTGTTTTTTTGTGGCTATGTTACCTCATTATCTGAGTGAAACCTGTGTTGACGCATTGTACACAAACAAAAGGTTATGGTTCCATAAACTTGTAACGATTCGAGACATGGGTGGATTGTGCTACGCATCTGAAAATGTATTTGCTATTTGTTTACAATCAGAAAATATCATAAGTTGCACTTAAAAGAACAGGGTCTTCATTTTATTAATGATCAAGTTGTTAACACACTTAAATAGTCCAAGTTTTACATAACAATAAAACTTGTATTATTAGCAGAGACGATGCACAGCATCCTGTGAGATGCGTCTACTTCCGCCTAGCCTAATTTCCGTATCCTGCTGGATAAATAATTATTGATTTAATTTTACTTACATCCGTGTCCGCCATTTTTAGTCACCTGGGGTCGAGTTATCTCGAAGTTTCCTCATAGAAGTCTCGCCAGGAGGCCTTAATGGGATGCTGTGCATCGTCTCTGCTAATAATACAAGTTTTATTGTTATGTAAAACTTGGACTATTATTCGGCATGTGACGATGCACAGCATCCTGTGAGAGATGTGTTTATTAGCTCCTGGTGACTATTGAACGACGCTATGTGATAAAGAGTATGGTAGATTGATGATTGCAGCTTTTGAAGATATCTGTAAAACGCTAAACGATGTGATTAATGGGTGCAGTAGTAAGCACATTATTATTGCCAAGCATTAATGCGTAAAGGTTGATAAGGCAGACTACTATTAACATAATTTAAATTATTTCTTTATCAATAATAATCAATAATAAATGTTATCTAACTGAAAATATATGCAACGTATAACGACATCTTTCATTTAATTGTCTAGAACATGAAGTTGCAAGAGCGATAACTTTCGCTATCAAATATTTTTATTGATATGTTTTAGTTTTGAAATTGTCTAAGTTAAGTGATTATTAACTTGTATTAATGGCCTAGACAAATAACTATTTAAATATATTAATGATGAATGATGTCTCATTGTGGTACAGGTTCGAAAATTATATGCATTTTGAGGGACCGAAACCTTGTGGGGAACGGAAAGTACCTGGAAGGGCAAGATGGATTATTTTGTTACCTACGTATTGGTAGGCTTAACAAACAGTCTGATCTGTATGAATGTATTATGAAGGCAAACTTGTTTCATTACAATGATATATTGAGCATGAGGTTTTGAAATCAGACTGATCCGATTTGATTGAATATTTAGGTTATGTGTAAGCCTGCCAGCTTTTGAGGCTAAATTTAAAAATGCCAGCTTGAAGTATGTTAAGGAATCAAATGTTTCAATTAGGTAAAGCATTAATGAAAAATGTCGGCCGGGCCATGCTGATTAGGTAAAGATTTGTTATTTAAGCGGATGGTTTAAAACATGCCTAAAACTTAGATTTGAAATCTTCCTTTTGCCAATAGAGGGTTAATATGAATGACTTTATAAATGTAAATTCCGAAACATGGAGGAAAGTAAGTTTGCCACCAAGTTCTAGTCAAGTTTTAAGATACACTTTAAAAATTGTTTTCTCAGTTCATGAGGGTTTTGGGTGTATACCTTTTTTACAGGACTTAGTTATATGGGTTACATAACTTTGGCTTTCAAATGGGCCTTGTCCTGCAGTAGAGTTCTGGCCAATCGGATCTGACCTGTGGCCGTGTGTACTGTGTTTGTATGGAGGGAGCGAGAAAAGATGCCTCACCACGTTGCAGGAGGTGGTAGTCCCGAAATACAAAGTAAAGTGTTTGTAGGTGTAGTTATTGACCGCCGGTGTGGCTGTAATTACACCCCCCCCCCCCCCCCCTTTTTAAAATTTAAAGTATTAACTCGTCAAGTATGTGTAAACGAGACACAATAAAAATTCCATTGTTATGCGACTCTCGGCATTCGTTTGATACCTGACTGATTAACGTAAGATGTGTTCTAACTAAACCTTACATGACCTACAATTCTAGCGCAGAGGTTGGAGTTAATAATTGATATCATTGTAAAAATACCTCTGGTCACGTCTTGCTGTCGTCTTACTGGATTATGAAGTGAAGAGACACAGAGTGCACTGGTGTATTGTGCGTACGCTTGTGCACTTTTGATTTCAATCAGGGGGACATTAGATAGCAGCTTCATTGTCGCCTTCTTAACAAGATATCGAGTTCGGGTAAATATTCTGTTTAACTGGGCCAATGTGCGAGGGTTTGTGTGCTATTAGCAGTTCAGAGAGTGAGCTTTTGCTGTGGGGTAGGCTCATACTTTTCTCGTGTACTTAAAGAGAATTTTCAATTTAATGGTAAGTTATGTATTTCATCTAATTCATTCGTATTTGTTTATGGCTTTTGATGACACACAGCAATTGTAATGCGCGTGCATTTCGAGGTTGCGCACTTCTCAAGTTATTTTCTTGCACGTCCCTTGAGTACTCATTTCGACTATAATATGACATTTACTTTCTGTATACCTAATTGCCAGCCCAATAGTATCGAATAATATGCTATGATTTTTACTTTCGTTTTCTTAGTTGGTATTTAGAGTAAACAGTAGTACCTTTTCTGAACTAGGTATTCGGGAATCTTTTCCGAATTAAGAATCTACGGCTCCGGGTCATAACGAAGCTTCGATTAGTAGTTATGAGGGCCTTTTGAAGGGCTCAGTTAGTATGAAAATTCATGGTACGGTAAGGGCAAATGGCAAAGGTAGGCTGAGGGCGATAGACAATTTCAGTCGGTCCGAAAATATTGCACAACCAAAGTTTGTACAAAAGGTGGACTTAACGCCCTAAGACACAATATCAGGGATAAGCGTTCAGCTCATTAGCGTCTGCTCGGTTTTTTTTTTTTTGAGATTATATCAGAAATTGACTTGCTTGTGAATACATTCTGAGGTAGACTAGAGCTGTTGAATATAGCACGGTGTGGATGAGACATGCACCGGCACAGATGTAAACGGCAGACCGTGTTACTGCACTGTAATTCGACTGGTCAGTTGATTTAAGCAATCAAAGGAAAACGTGCTAGGCTATTTTTGAATGATATACGGGATTGGTGAGGCAATCACCGGCATGAAATTGTTCGGAAGAATGTGTGGTGAACTTTCAACTATTGCGCGGAGTTGCTAGGCAAGTACCGGCATAAAAGTGAACGCCTGTCGCGTCCCTAGCGGATTAGTTCGATATTCTTAGATATGTCTACAAATAAATGCGACAAAGACCACTGAATATTGTGCGGAGTTGGTGAGACAAGCACCGGCACGGAATACAAGCAGGACTGATAAATACTGTACGATGTTGGTGAGACAAGCATCGGCGTGGAGGTGATGTTAATGTGAGCAAGACCATTGATTATTGCGTTGAGTGGGTGAGGCAAGCACCGGCACTGAATGTAGACAGGATAGTTGAATATTGCACGATGTTGGTGTGACAGACAAGCATCGGCGTGGAGGTGAATGGCAGATGCATCCCTGTACTGTTATAAGTGTTAGGTTGGCTTACGCAGCCTGATGCTAAGGTGCCACTGCGTCCGATACGTTCGGAAGCAGCCTCCAAAACTGCACTGAGATAAATTGCAGATATGGCTCTGTAATCATTGCCATTACGATGATCGCAGTCTGACAGGTAGATGCCGCTGGCCCTTGTACGTATGAGGCCAATAACCGTAAGAAAACTCAGATGTGATGAGTTGCGTAGCACTTGCGTTACGTCAAGCGTTAGGACTACGAGTAGTTTGAGTAGTGATAGAATAAGTCAGGCTTCGAGGGCCACTCGAGGGCCTCTCAATAATTGTTGATTTCTTGCGATCCGTAGTAATGACAATCAATAAAGGCCGTGTCATTTATCGACTTCGACCATGGATTTCAATGTATGTCCAAGGATATTTATTTTATTTATTTTATTGTTCGAGCTGTCTTGTGTTATGTTATGTAAAAAGTATTATAATAATTTCTTTTTCTATTAACTAATAAAATTATTAATTAAAATGAATTTTTAAGCTTGCATTGCATTGTTGCCAATAATATAATATGGACTCTGGCTCGAAATAAACATATTTTATTTTATTTATTGTTTTATTTTTATTTTATAAGAAGTAATCGGCACTTGGTGGTATTTAATGCACGCAACTGCCAAGAGCTTGCAGTGTGGTTTTACTGGGATACGGTCCCCCAAGCTGCTGTTTTTGAGAATACTACCTTAAATGAAGGTGTTATAGTCTTAGGTCTTAGTCATATCGCGACCATTAATAAAGGACACTGGTAGAGTGCCTAGATTACAAGGTTCAAATCGTTTTTTAAATTGCCGCTTTAGTCAATTGTGCGATAGGCAACTGCATATGAATGCTCGACAGAGGCGAGGCTACACTGCATAGATATAGATATAAAAGTTAACAATTTGAGACAAATGTGCACTGTACTGTAATGAACCTTCATTATGAATATTATGAATTGGGTAGATGTATTTAGGATATCCTTCAAAAGTTGGATATAACAGAATTGAAATTGCTTTTTCGAAATTCGAAAATTGTGGCAAATTGTTGCAAGAATTGTTAACGCATTGTTTTAGTTGTTTTGAACTGAAAACATGCTAGATTGAGCAATATAAGTATGTTCAGGCTGGTAAAGGATTCAGCGGTTGTTCAGAAGAAGCCGCTGTTATTACGTTCTAGCTAGAAAGAAGTGCGTAAATATACGCGGGTATATGAAAAATAAAATGGAAATATTGCATGTTCCATCTAAAAATGAGTAATTAGCTACCCGTGCTATAAAAATCTGTAATTTAAGGTACTGCGGTACCTAGAAGTCGAGGCAATACATACAGTAAATATGATTCACAAGATGGGTTTGACCGAATATCGAAATTCGGGCCTCGGAGACTAACATGAGCGTACGCCGCCGCCTGTTTATCCACGGTTTTAGCTAAGATAATGTTTGTTTAGTTTATTTCAAATTCATGTGGTCAGAAAGGGTGAATACCCCTTTCTGAATAAAATACCACGTACCTTATTATGTGTTCGTTTTACCTTTAATTAAGGCAAAGCCAGGGTCTGGGAAAAACCGCCGGCCGATCCATTTTCCAGTGTTATTCGTGCGCGTGCAGCGTAGGCCGATGATCGCTTCGTCTTGCAGGTCACCGTCACGTTAAAACACTAGCACACTTTTAAAACTTGGTTATTATAACAATATGACTTTTTATAAAAACGTTAAGATTATTTAGATCTTTAAAGGTAAAACTTTTTCAAATATAATACGCTAAGTATGAATGTAATTCTCGATTTGAGCAGAGTTTCTGCTTAGGATGTTGCTAGATCGAAAGCAAACGACGCTATGAGGAAACTTCGAGATAACTCGACCCCAGGTGACTAAAAATGGCGGACACGGATGCAAGTAAAATTAAATCAATAATTATTTATCCAGCAGGATACGGAAATTAGGCTAGGCGGAAGTAGACGCATCTCACAGGATGCTGTGCATCGTCACATGCCGAATAATATCCTATATTAAAATCTTTTTTGACCACCAACATCTTCGATACACTTCATGAACATTCAAAATTACAATCACTACATTTTAATCATCGAATAAATTTAATGAAAACAATAATTGATAAATATGTAACAATACGTCTTCATTCCGCTCATAAAAATAACCCCGAAATACGTAAACTTTCAATGAGACAAAAAAGAAACAAACTTTGTCTCTTTGAAGGGATTTAAGTTGTTAAATAGTTTTTAGCATTGAAGTAATATATATTTTTTCCATTATAATGATGTTTTTTTTAAACCCGTATACTGAATAAATATTCGTTATACGTAAGGTTTGTACCTTCTGTTTTGTAGCTTTTATTAGTCTTTGTTGAAGTGGGCAGTGCATTGCCGTGATTGGTCAATAAGTGACATTTGGCTTACACTTGTGCGTAGCAGAGAGTTACCAACTATCTCTTTCGGTCTTACTGTTTCAATTATGCTATCTTTTTCACGTCAGTCTAGGAATGTGGTTAATAAGAATTGCGCATGTGTGCAGTCGCTCGCGACCGGCACAGATTTGCTGTTTAGTTTATGAGCGTATAGCGTATCTATTACTTTTAAAACATCATTGTCTGTAGGTAATTTAGTTTCGAAGTTAAGCGAAAGCAAAGTTTCGCATTTATGACACTCAAGCTTAAGTAGAACTAGTCCTTCCCATAAACTACTCAGAGAGCTAAAATATAGTTAGGACACAGATAATATAATACTACTGTTAGGGTTTAATGGTCACTCACTTATAGGGAAAACTATAAAAACTAGGATAATCAAAGATCTGGAGTACCTAGTGGGTGACCCCGAATAGAAAACACAAGAGCCCAACCAAACTACGTATTAGAGATCGACATTCCGCATTTACAAAAAATATTCATCTTGGTGGGTAAATCAATATGCTCACGTTTCTACAAAAAAACTCCCACCAGAAACATTCTGTAAAAAACTAGCAAAGTCTCGATGGAGCTGCTTGTTTATCTCTGAAAAGTAATGAAATCTACATCTAGATAAAGTCGTACCAAGCGCCCAAGCCCAAGTCTAAGGTTCCTTATTGCGTTTATGTGTTTATTATACCATGATGTGCCGGTCTGTTATTCGTACAAAAAAAAACTACTGTGTACCGACTCCGACTACCTACCGATAATTAATGTTTTATTGATTGATTGGTTGGCTTGGCTGTTTGTTTAATGTATGTCCAAGTCGACAATGGCTTTAAAAAAGAACTTGAATGTCAAGATAGCTGTCACTGTCAATAAGCTGTCAAAGTTATATATATCAAATTTTGTTCGATTCTTCGATCGAGTCGACGAGTGAGCTCAAGTTCTTCTTTTTATTTACAATTTGAAAATAAAATCACAACTTCTACCAAATTGAAGAGACGAGACGGCCACAGCTATGCTTTGCAGTGAATAACATATATTACTTCGCTAAATACTGCACGTAATCATGATTTAAAACAAAACCTTCAAACTTGGTTCTTGAAAATTGTGCGCTAATCCTCAGAATGTATTTCAACGTTCTTTAACGGTAAATTCTTCATAAATATTTAAAGATCTTCTCTTATTGTCGTTTCGCAATATGACCTTTAGAATTCGTTCGTTATTCATGTAACCTGCACTGTCACTTGCTTAACTCGTCAAGTATGTGTGAACGAGACACAATAGAAATTCCATTATTATGCGACTCCCGGCAGTCGTTTGATACCTGACTGATTACGAATCGATCGTAAATGGTCTGCAGCTTTGAAAACAGTTTCATGTTGATTAAACCCAGATCAAACAAGCTTTGTTCTGTATGTACTAGTCATTTGTGGAAATAATCATCTGTTTTCAGTGATCTTAATGCCCACGACTCCTTTTTTCGGCAAAACTTCACAGTAACAGTAACTGGTATTAATTAAACCAAATGGTAAGCACCTCTAATGATAATTATTAATTACTTAAATAATTAAAAAAACTTGTCCGATGTCCGATTTATGCTCAGGTAGTTCTCCACCTAAACTACTCAGTATATTTTACATTATTTTGAGAGTTTTAATACAAACATAATAAAGTAAATTAACTATTTACAGCTTTCAAGTACGATTGAAGGTGGTTTATTGATAACAAGTCCTATAAAAACTGTACATCATGAAGCAACTAGCGGCATGGTAAGTTGAACTGATATTTTTTTTATTTGTGGATGAGCATACAGTTGCTTCAGTTAACAATATCAATACATAAATTTTTCTTTGTTTTCAAAAAATTACAGAATGATATATTGGTTGTCAAGTATTTAAATATTTTATTGAATTCATGATTATAAATTATTGTATTTCTGTGTCTATATTTTCAATGCTCGTCGTATCAAGATTAAATTAAAATGCTAACAGAGATACTCAGATAATATTAATTAACCTTAATGGTTAAGCAAAGAAAGTTGACTCATAAAGGTTAATATGCACCTAGTTCCCTCGATTGTTACATGATGTTTAATAGTTTTAAGCCTTAGTAAATGTTACAAAAAAAATCTGATCAGACCACTAGTTTCTAAGAGTTGCCCGTTCAAACATATAAACAAATGCTTCAGTTTTATAATATTAGTATAGTATTTTATTATATGACACAGGGCAGCTGTAAATGGTGTAAAAATACTTGTATCTCTAAGTCAAGGACCGAGATTCCAGACACAATAGCCAAACAATTGTTATAGTGCCTAGATAATCTTGTTGGGGTTAGACGGAATAACCAGTACAAAGATAACTTACAGATTTTCTTGTGTGATAGGTATCAGAAAAAGATCAGCTCATACGACAAAGAAGAATGGGAGACCATGGTGGAACAGCTGCTGATGCGCGGCACCTACCGGCGGCGCATCGTCGACTTCTCAAGCCACGCGCGATCATACCTCATAGATGTGGATTTAGTCAGAGGTAAAGAACGTTTTGAAAGAGCAAAATATTTTATAATTCACCCTAGTCTGCAAAAGTTCTGTTAGCATCATACCATGACCATGCTAGGAATGTGACAGCCAAAAAATTATTTTATTGAAAAGTATAAAACCATCCCACTATACGGTTCCGTCACCGACCAACACCGTTGCGTGTCATGCACGGAGCGTGTCGGCACCGGCAAAATACGCTTTCGCTCCATATAATGGTGAGACAGAACGCTGTAGATCCGTTCAGTGGGCAAAGTAGAACGTATCGTTTCACTTTTCGTGTCCTTTCGTGGGAGACGCTCCTAGCACGGTCCTAAACTAATCTGTACATGATCTGGTGCTCTTTAAAACTTAGCTGCTTGATTTGAGCCATTGTGTGTACATTGAATACTTGAATTGTGTCTTTAATAGCGGTTTCCCGCCACTTCACTCGTATAAATGTCAGATCTCAAAAAAAATACAATGAATTATAGCCTATGTGCCATTCCGTTGTACGAGCTTTATTATTGTATAATTTCATCAAAATCCATCCAGTAGTAGTTTGTGCGTGAAAGCGTATCAAACATACATCCATCACAAACTTTTTCATAGTGGATATTATCAACTTATGTACTTTTTTTACAGGCTCGTCATTTCCTAAAGCAAAACCTACGCTGGGCATGCGACGCGTAGTATGGTTTGCTCTAGTGAGACTAGTGTTCCTCCCTGCCCTCTACCAATGGTGGGCCCAGCAGACATCGCCTGCGTGCGCGAAATTCCTCCTCGCATTATGGCTGATGCAAGTCGTAAACATGTCTTTGTATTTCATATCACCTGCTACATTAGACATAGATGTAAGTATTTTTAACACAGGAAAAAATGTGTGTTTCCTGTTGCGTAACTGTAGTGTATGTGTTTACGTAACGCATTCGTGCCTTGTGTTTTTAATAACTGCATACCTACAGGTTTCTAAATATCAACAACACTCTAGTTGTCTTGTAAGAGATTAACGTGATAATATATTATTATTATGTGATTATAGTAATAAAATTAAAGTATCAAACTTCAAATCCTGCATTACGAAATTTCCATCGTATTGCATATGCATATTATTGATAAGTGTTCATGTGGATAAGGATGCTATTCTATTATCTCTAGATTACTAGTGTACTGTATATAAATACAATAGCAGCTCTACCTACGATGAATTGCAAAAACTAATTACTTGTCTAATGAGGAATCTACCCAGCTCGGTAGCATTGCCGGCGTGGTGGCTTGACGACTACCCTTATAAGATCGCAGGATCGCACTGGATGCAGACTGCTCACAACCGGTCGTTGTGGAAAGCCTATGTTCATCAGTGGACGTCCTTTGGCTGATAATGATGATGATGATGGTCTTGATAATTTAATATTTGTTTTCTTCCAGGCTAACTGCTGGCTAGTGCCTCTCGGCTTGATGCTGGTGCTGAGCGTGGTGCACTCGCAGATCGTGAGCACTACTGAGATGGAGCTGGCGAGGGTGCGGCCCCGGTCTACGTACAGACGGAAGCTGCCGCGATACTTTAGGTGAGCAGTCTGGCAAATAGTCGTTTACCTCTAAGCCATCGACCACATCATATCCTCTAGAGTCTAGACAACTAATAAGCGAGCGTATTATGTCAACGTATCTGACTAAATCAGGAAACATGCTGCCGCAATTAGTTTCGACTACTTATGTCAACCGTAAACTATTGCGATAATCAATGAGGGTATTGAATAGTATCTTTAGGACGGGTCCTAAAGTTTAAAAGAAATACGACGCTGTTGCTTTGCAATGCTTTTCACTAGAGATGCGCCGAGTAGCACTTTTGCCGAGTACCGAGTACCGAGTATTACTCGGTTCATTTTTTTCCAACCGAGTACTCGGCCGAGTAACTCGGTTCAATCAAATTTCTGTTTCTTGTGTGTAAATAAGTACAAACCAGGTACGCGCAGAATAAGCTTTCATCAAGACACTAGAGCGCGATGATCCTAAAAGCCCCATAACTTTTTTTTATATTACAAAATCCACAACATGATGATAACATAAAATAAGACCAATGACGGATTTATGTTTTATTTACCAAATTTAAATAAGGTCGCTGTTTCAAGGAAAATTTGCTAGCAAAAGACAAGAGTCCTTTCGAGTGGTGGGCAGGGCCCTGAACAAGGTATTCAGAACTGGCACGCCTAGCAAGAGTGTTTCTATGAGCACCTGCAAGCACCATTCACAGCGACTGATTATTTTTGGAGGCTGGTAAAGTCTACGACGAAAATAGGAATTGTCTGTTACTAGAACGTGCAGAGAGCTTTGCATCACCACAACACAATCTAACTTTATAAAATTTCATATATTATTATTTTTAGGGTTCCGTAGCCGAATGGCAAAAAACGGAACCCCTATATTTTCGTCAAGTCTGTCTGTCTGTCTGTCTGTCCGTCCGTATGTCACAGTCACTTTATTCTGAAACTATTAGCATCACACCGCTGAAACTTGGTAGGTAGGTGTATCTTCTTTACCGCTTTCCGATTCAAGTACAAAAGAATTGAAAAAATTATATTATAGGCTCCCATTCATGAAACTAAAACCAAAAAAATTTTTTTTACTCAAACCTATACGTGTGTGGTGTCTATGGATAGGTCTTTCAAAATGACATTGAGGTTCCTAAAACAATTTTTTCTAAAAGTGTAAGGTTTGAGATATAGACGCTTCCAAAGTGGTAAAATGGGTAAAAACAAAATATTGTGGTATTTTGGCTAAGTGGAAGTAAGAATCCCTAATTCAGTTAAAGTTGGCACGGAACCCTTAGTGCGCGATTCCGACTCGCACTTGGCCGGTTTTATTATTAACGTTTTCCTCATTTTGTCTCTACTCATTCATTATCATAATTGAGGTTGTGAAAGATTTCCCCAGTCGTTTAGATGATATCTACCTAAATATATTGCTTTATTTAAACCGAGTATACTCGGCATTAAAACCGAGTTACTCGGCCGAGTACGAGTATCAAAAAACCTGCCGAGTACGCCGAGTACCGAGTATTAACCGAGTACTCGGCCCATCTCTACTTTTCACATACTTTACCACCATTTATTTGTTTATTTATTTACTATTGTAACTGCAGTAACTTGTATCAAAAATTTTCCTTAGTTTTATTTTTCAAAGTTTTTACCGACTGCAAAAAAAGAGGTAGTCAGTTTAACCTGTATGTATATGATATCGTTAGAATTGTATAATATTTGAGTGGGATGATCTATTAAGCCTTCCTCCTAGCACTTGTGCAAAATTTCGTGACTTATGTATGGTATGTTTCCCAACGGATTTCTCGAAAACTAGAAGTCATAGCGAGATAACTCTTTTTTAATTCAATCGGGTATATTCCAACTCAGTGTACAGTGTAAGTTTCATCAAAATCGGTCGTGTAGTTTTGTGATATGGTAATAACTAAAAATCATGAAATAAAATAAAAAAGCATTGCAAGTCTTTGTAAGCTTACAACAATATTTTTCTTTTCCCTTTCAGACGACCCCGTTCAGAATGTGACGGCGGTAGCGGCGGGGGTTCCGGCGAGAGCGGCGCGACGTCGAGCCAGAGCAAAGGCCCGGCCAGCAAGCCCGCCAAGTTCCGACGCAGGCCGTCGCGCACTGAAGTCGCTGACACTGGCCTTAGGTTGGTTTTTACCTTAGCTTTTTTTCCACTTCATCGTAGCATAAAGAACGCAGGATGCAGATCTGAGGGGTAATTGTGTAAAGCTATTGTATTCATTTGACAGATCCAAACTTACGATATGATCTGTCAAACCTTTTGTTCTTTGCCGTTTGACAGATCATATCGTACGTTTTGTACTGTCAAATGAATACGATTGCTTTACACAATTCCATACCTGTTCACAACCGGTCATTGTGGAAAACCGTAGGGGAGGCCTATGTTCAGCAGTGGACGTCCTTTGGCTGATTATGATTATGATGATGATGATGACACCGACCACCGTAGCATACCATGACCGTGTTAAGAATGTGTCAAACAATAAAGTATTATTTGTATTGAAATCTATGACACCTTGCCCACTAGACCGTTCCATCACCGACCAACACCGTCGCGTGCCATGCACAGAGCGTGTCGGCACCGGCAAAGTACGTTCTCGCTCCATATAACGGTAAGACAGACAGAACACTGTCAATCCGTTCAGTAGGAAATGTAGAGCGTATCGTGTTGCTTTTCGTGCCTAACATGTTTCTAGCATAGTCATGGTATGGTGCTGTGCAGTGGGAAATGACCTTTAATCTTAATGCTATTGTCTTATATCATGGCTGGAGATGAGTTATGAAAAGGTTCTTGAATTACTTACTCCATTCTTGTACAGTTGCCAGCACATCAGGTTACCAACTTTTGTTGAAAACTACCCCTTATCACAACTGCATAAGATGCCGCAGTGTTTACCTTGACGTGCTGTCATCCGTACTTTTGCTACTGCTGCAGTCAACTGATATTGAACGCAATCGTTGGATCAACACGCTTACACAATCGAAAACCTCTAATTCTGTAGCTTAATATTTTCTACTGCTCTAATTGTAGTTGAACTCTTCATTTCTTCTCCAGAAAACGCAAGAAGGAAGTACTAACAAAGGACAACGTAAAAAACCTAGAACCACCGATAAAAAATAAACCACTAATCAAACTTAAAATAAAAGATTCCGACGACGAAGACTACATGGCTTGGAAGAAACCTGACGTGACTAATCCTATAGTAACGTTCACGCCTCCACCCGACGATGCCACGCCCGGCACGTCGTATAGCTACAAATCTAATATACTAACAAAGAAACATCTAGAAACATTTAACGTCCGGCATCACCAACAAATGCACATCGCGCGAGCTATGTTCGCCGACGGGGACGACGGGTTCGAGAGTCTCAACGGCTACAACTCGAATGGAAGCGAGGGAGAAAACCGTGCGACAACAAAAGACAACGTCGCACCTACTGACAAAATAGATAAGAATAAAGAAGAAGCGTCAGATGCTAAACGAGTAACAGAAGTTCCTAAGGTTGTTGATATTGAAGAAACGAAGCCAAATATAGAGGTTCCTCCGACTAAGAAAGATGATGTGTCTGCTGAGCCCGATTCCGATGGTGGCGCGCCTACTAGCAGCCCGTGCGCCACGAAACGAGTCGGTGTTCGATTCACAAGTTCTTGGGTAAAAGATACCATTCCCAGAGAATCAAGCGACGACGAGTTTGCGACGGTAAAGAAGAAACAAAAGGTAACTATCACATTTAACTAATACAGTTACGGCCATTCCCTATATCCATTCTATCTGTCGTTTTACCCAACTAGAGATACTGTCTCTGTCAGTTTATTTGACGTTGCTGGAAACAGAAATAAAATTTAATCCAGGATTGATGTAATCCTGGTTTAAATTATCTTTATTTTATTATTAAATTATCTTTAAATTATTAGATTTTTATTAGTTAAATTATCTTTATTTGTTTGAAATAAATTGCTGTTATACCCTTATAGTTTATAATTTGCACTCGAAAACCATGTTCGATCCATTATTAACGTATTTTTACAATGCTAGGTGGTAGATGGAAGGAAATTACAGCACAACAAGACAGGTAGATACAGGTCATACCGCTTTTGAGGATGAATCACGAACACATCTGCTAAACAGACATTGCTTGATACTTTTCTATGAAAATAATAACAAAATTTTCATTTTTTTTAATGATACTGGTTAATAATATCCGGCATAGTTGCTATTGAAATTTCATGTGATTGATATTATAGTATGTTATCAGTATACTGTACTAAAGTTCGTTTTTCTTTGTTAGTCGAATATTGTAAACAATCTGGACGTTCCTTTTTATTGAATTAATTCGTTTTAAAATAAAATAAAAACGAAATTCACAACCTACATAGGTAATCCGTTGAACACTAAGATCTTTTTAAATCGAATAGTTAATTTTATTAATTGCTATTATTTAAAAAGGTACAAAAAGATTGTTTACAATATTCGACCAGCAATGAAAACTAGACTATAATGTGTTGATTTTGTGTATAGAAACTAGACAATTACCAGTCTTCGTCGTCCGACGGTGAATGCTCGGCCTCCGCGCCCTCCATAGCTCTCCCATCGCACCATACCATGTCTGACTGGGTTGGGCAAACCACTAACAGTAAGCACCATGTTGATTTATTAACACGATAACACGATCATGATACGCGACAGTTCATAAAGCGAGCAGTTGGGTCCATTTTGATTTCTTATTTAAACCTTCACGTATGTGTTTATCAACATTCTTTTGTTTACGCGTCCGCTTCGGCGGCGGCCTATCGACCCCTCAGCGATATGGCCTTAAGTTTCTTAATGTAAAATCATAAAAATTACAAAGCATTTGTAATTATAGATAGTGCCATCCACGAAGGCGCGCGCCACTTTTCGTCCTAATCGTTTAAAGTACATATGTCCAAGTTTTTGTCTATATTTGAAGATATTATAAATGAATGTAATTATTAAATATTTATTATTTTAATATTTGCCTCACACCCCGAACCCCGCGCTGGAAAAGACAAATCTTGATAACACTTTGAGTTTGCTTGTAAAGCGTTGTCTCTTTCTTCATTAGATACTCAACTGAGTATATTGTTTATTTATACGGTTTGGAAATAATGTTCGTACGTTTCCCATTATTTATTTTAAAAAAGTAATTAAGGTTTTCACGAGAATCAAACGCTGCGTACTGCTTACATTAAATGTTTGAGAAGTTCTGCTACCACTGTCAAGCATTCACAAAACGTTACAAATTGAATGTACACTATATTTTATCTATCCATAGCTTGAGTGTCAGTTGTTTCATCCCCCATCCTGTTCGCTCATCAGAACATGTCTTAACAGGCGAAGAGAGCAGCTACGGGTCTCAGTCGGAGGGAGGGCATTCTGATGTGGAGTTCCATTATGCGGCTGATAGCTCTTGGGACCCTTTCGCGCTTCTCGACCCTACTAGCGATACTGGTAAGTGTTATTTATTTCCTCTTGTTGTGCTATTCTTCTTTTTTGAAATACAGTTTATCTCCCTCTTTTTTTTTTGATAATGTCATTGCCAGCAATGTGAACCTGTTTTGGACTTTATATCGATGCAGCATGGTTGATGATGTTGCAATGAAGAATTGGCTGATGAATATTTTATTATTTTCAATTATTTCAAAAGCATTTACGCAATTAAAAGTAACTATCTATAGTTACATACGCTGACCATTTCCGCTGTTAATTTCAAAATAGTAGGTCAAGCCTAAAATATATTTATAAACCATTTTTATTTTTTCCAAAAAGCATGTTTTAGTAAAATATTGTTTTTAACGTTTTTTTTCTATTAATTTAAGAACATTTACAAAATTAAAAGTAATTTGTACTAAACGCGCACCGTCCATTTCCGCCACCACTATTACCCCCACCAAGGCACGGTCGCGGGTCGGACAGTCTGTCTACAGCAAGCAGTTGAACGGAACACAAGTCTCGCATAAGCTCTGTCCGTCGGACTAAAGATAGTACAAATTATTTCAGAACTAAGCCCAGTGTGTTAAAATAAAAGTGTAGTAAGTGATGTGAGTTTAAAATAAAAAGCTACCCTGGCCCTGACAACTCTGAAGGACAAACTGCTTATTTATACGCATAAGCATCATGTGATGCGTATTTGTTTGTTTATTTTATGTCCGCCTCCCGTCGCAGCGTATTTTTTAGCCCAAAGCCTTCTCCGACAAATAAGCTATCTAACCCAAAAATATCTCTTAAATATGTCCAATTTCTGTTGTGCGACTGTCTGTCTATTCTAAACAATATTATTGTTATCTAGTAAAATGCACGATGTGGGAGCGCGGTTCGACGCTGCGCGCGGAGCTATCCGCAGTAGACATCAGCTGGTACGTGGTGGCGCGCGCCGAACGGGCCATGGCTGCGGACGGCTGCCTGTGGGCCGGGCTCGTCATGGCCGCCGCTGTGGCGCTGTTCTCGCCGGCCACTAGGCTTGTTCAGGTAAACGATATTATATCTATTAACACGTTCCGGGACACTACTCCAGACACAATAGATGTTTTATTGTTTTCACGCCTGTAGGCGGGCACTGTCCCGGAACGTGTTAAGCTGCCATTTGACTGTGGGATATAATCTATTAATATATATTACGACATATTCCATATCCCGAGATATATCTTTCACCCGTTCACACTATGTGATATATATTTTCTTAGTTTTTTATGGGATTGTCCACCACCGGAGGGGCGTGCGGGGGGCGGAAAATATATCTTTCTCGAATCGCTCCATAACATATTATAGCGAAAAGGGTTCCGTTGTAAACAATGGTGAGCGATATCGAGTAATATCTCGGTATATTAATATATATTTCCAAGTGAAAAGGCAGCTTTAACAGTTGAAATCCGCTATCCGCAGTAGACATCCCGCGCCGCCCGAACCCCGCGCGCGAAGTCCCAATGAAGCGGTTTACCTATATCTTATGGGGTGCTGTTGTGAAGCAAACTCATTAGGTATCGCAATTAATTTCAAAATCTAACTGCTGTTCATACTAACTGTACTGCATAAAAGCGGTTGTCTTTTTTGACAAATTAAATCTGTTTGGAATGGGAAATAAAATATTAAATAATATACATACTTTAATTTTTTCAGGTAGCGATTGACCAAGACACGAGATCTGAGGAAGAGTTGCAAGCGATGTCGCTAATTACGTACATTCCTTCGCTTGTAATTAGTTATTGTCAAGGCTCAATATTTTCCTTACTAAGTGGTGCTTTTGGTGATAATATTTGGTAAGTACATACTTTACTTAAACTTACCCACTTATTCCCCTTATGACAAAAAAGATAGCAGTAGGTTTAAACCAAGACTAAGGTTACCCGGCCAATCAAAGTAATAAGAAGACGGATGAGAAGCGAAGCGAAAGCGAATGCATGTAGCAGATATGAGAATGTTAAGATGGATGTGTGGTGTTACAAGAATGGACAAGATAAGGAATGAGTATATACGAGGAAGTCTTAAAGTGGCACCGGTAACTGATAAGATGGTGGGTCATCGTCTGTCTTGGTACGGTCATGTAATGAGGAGGAAAGAAAGTCATGTAACTAAAAGAGTGATGAGTATGAATGTGGATAGCTGGAAGGGAAGAGGCCGACCGAAGAAGAGATGGATGGACTGTGTGAAAAATGATATGAGTGTGAAAGGAGTGGATGATTTAGAGACGAGTGATAGAATAGTGTGGAAGCGTAAAACATACTGCGTCGACCCCAGATAAACTGGGAACAGGGCAAGAGAATGATGATGACCTCCATTGTTCAATGCTGTTTTGTGGTCTGTTAAGAACTTAGAACGGTTGTAAACCTAGTACAAAGTTTTTGGAATAAGGGGGTTAATATCTTATTCTCTGGTCCTTCGAGCCCAATACATACCTTCTTTATTAATATTACATGTTATTTTCTTCCAAAAGTGTAATATCTGGAATATTATTCTGCTAGTTTAGTCAGTCCCAAAAGATTGTATCTTTGATGAACACATTTTTTGTATAGGGAAATTTCAACAAATGCGTTATCGTGCCTCCTACGATTCGCGCTAAGTGGGCTGGTGTTCTTCTTGTTAGCTGTGGCGGAGCGCGCGTTCAAACAGCGGTTCCTGTATGCGAAACTATTCTCGCACCTCACGTCGGCACGGCGCGCGAGGAAGTCAGAGTTGCCGCACTTTAGGCTCAACACTGTCAGGAATATAAAGACTTGGCTCTCTACGCGCTCTTATTTACGGGTAAGTTGCTTTTAGCCTATTATTGTGAGACTTATCAATTAAGAACTGTGGTTTTTAGGTCTTTCAGGCATACCGAGGTGACGTCAATTTAAACGCTCGGGGATTTATAGGCCGTTGGTGGTCGCGTAAACAAAAGAATGTTGATAAACACATCCGTTAGGATTCAAGAGTTAATTAGTCAATTTATCACTGCATTTTGGTGGAAGTAATTTTGATAATCATCTTTTTCTTTACATAAGTATTTATTTTATTCTAAAGATGGACTTAACTCTGTAGAATTGTCTACCAGCCATACCTTTGTTCTATCTAAGACTTAGCCGCTTAGTAGAATGGAATCGAACAATCTAAAATGAATAAGCTACATTTTTTAAAACTTACTGGTGCTGTTGGTAAATCCAACATGTAACTTTTGTGTGTTGGTGTAATTGTTATTATTTTCAATATTTTTTTGTGTTGGCATCACTATCTGCATTTCTGTCTTCTCTTCACTTGTCAACTGTTTGTAGTACAGAATATACGCATTTTTACCTCACGGACCTCTTTACTTTACCAACGCCTATCGAATTTACAATTACAGTGTTAAACAAGTGCTTCTATAGGTAAACCGTTTCATTGAGAATTCGGTGTATCCGCACCGCCTGCGCCGCTCACGCTACCCGCTCTCGCCTCCCCCCGCGCCCCGCCGCCCCGCAGATGAGGTCTCAATGACGCGGTCTTCCTATAGCAGTGACTATTCTTAATGTTTATATCTTCAACAGCGTCGCGGGCCGCAGCGCTCCGTGGACGTGATCGTGTCTGCCGCGTTCATGCTCACGCTGATTCTACTCGCCTGCGTCAGCGCTCAGCTGCTTAGAGTGAGTTCACATTCATAACTACCCACAAATTTTGAGACTACCCGCTCACCTGATAAAACAGCCACTATATTTTGATCAGAGACATACAAAATCATCTTAGGTTTTCATGCAATCAATTTTAACTATGCGTGTACCTACAATAAACTTGCGCAGTAAGGATTAACATAGTTTTGGATTAAATCATCGTTCTCACAAACTGTCCCAGACGATGATTATTTTATCCAAAACTAATCTAATCCTTATTTGCGCAAGCGCGAATTTCATTCGGCCACTTCTTGAGGGTTTAGTAGATTTATTACTTAAACCACAACGTCCTCAATATTGTGAAATCTCAATTTTAAACGACTTTATTTTAGATTATGTCTTAATTATTTTAGTGTATATTTAAACCACTTTCCTCTTCTCAGGATTCAGTAACACTAGAGAGTGGCTGGCTGCTCGAAGCAATGGTTTGGAGCTGCTGCCTCGGCATATACCTGCTTCGGCTACTCACGCTCGGCAGCAACGTCAACCGCAAGTACCGCGGCTGTCTCTCAGCCATACTCACCGAGCAGATCAACTTGCACCTCGCCATAGAGCAGCGGCCAGAGAGTAAAGAACAGCTGACTGTTGCGAACAACGTCCTGAAGTTAGCCGCTGATCTGCTCAAGGTAATTTTTACTTTATGCTATAGTGAATACGGCCTATTTTGTACTACACACGCTAGGCAGCAACGTCAACCGCAAGTACCGCGGCTGTCTCTCCGCCATACTCACCGAGCAGATCAACTTGCACCTCGCCATAGAGCAGCGGCCAGAGAGCAAAGAACAGCTGACTGTTGCGAACAACGTCCTGAAGTTAGCCGCTGATCTGCTCAAGGTATTTTCACGTTATGTTATAGTGATACGGCCTATTTTGTACTACACACGCTAGGCAGCAATGCCAACCGCAAGTACCGCGGCTGTCAGATAAACTTGCACATCGCCATAGAGCAAAGACCAGGTGACTAGCGAACAGCGTACTGAAGTTAGCTAATGATCAACTCAAGGTAATTTACCTTCTAAGTCGTAGTGATACGATCGATGGTACAAGTTAGAGACCGATAATAGCCGTTTTTTTTTATGTGCAAATTGTAATCAATCTTTAATCCAAATGTTTTCATTATTTCCAGGAACTGGACTCGCCTTTCAAAATATCGGGAATATGTGCCAACCACTACTTATACACGATCACTAAGGTAGTAATACTGTCCGCTCTGTCTGGGGTGCTCTCAGAGATGCTAGGTTTCAAATTGAAACTACATAAAATTAAGATCAAATAAGTAGTACTTTTTGTAGGTAGTCGTTTTAATCGAATTGAATTTTAGTTCCATCTTGTCCCCGGTAGTCCGGACAAGGGGAAATAATAACTAAATGTAGGTTATAATATATCTTGAAGATCAATCAGCGTAGAGTTTAAGTATGACGTTCTATAATAAAAATAACGCTTGGCAGAACTGCGTTTAACGCAGCGAAACCATTTGACTTCTATACAATAACAAACATAGTATTTGTCGATGTCACAAATTAATTAGATAAGTATGTAAAAAAGAAACTATCTTGGTATAGGTAGACCGCTTCATAGAGACGTCGCTTGCGGGGCGCCGGGCGCGGGGGGAGGCGAGAGCGGGCAGGGTGCGGGCGGCGCGGATGCCCCGCAGGCGAAGTATCAATAAAGTGGTTTACCTATACCTACTCCTTTTTAGAAGCCCGAATACATAAATTAGGTGTCAATTTTGTTTTGTTACATTATTAAATGGTATCAATTGCAATAAATGCTACTTCGGTTGTTGATATTTTACAAGAGATGCGCAATATCTGACTAAGATTAATTTATTGTGACTGTTATAAAAGTACTTAAACGTGATTAATTTTATATTTACAAAATTTTATTGGATCCTAAATTTTATGTTATTGATAGTAGTTGTATTTATTAGGAATCGAATTTAAAATTGCATATAATGATCTGATCCACCTGATGGGTGAATAGGTCTGATTCCCGACAGCCACCCTCTAAACTTGAGGCTTTGCTAGTATTTTAAGCATCTCCTCGAGGAAACAACAAAGAAATGTCTAATGTTTAATTAACTCTAACGTCTGGATATAAACTATATAGTTTCAGATAGTGGACGCCGGGAATTAGTGATATAAGTATGTATTTTTCGAATTCACAAGTTTTTATACATGAATATAAAATTCACCAAAACAATAGCACTACTTAGTTATTAGAATAGTTATAATAATACTAACACAACATTAATAGTTATTATTATTATCTACAAACATAGGTATAATATTTTTTTACTTTACCAAGTCTTCTATTTCTCTGATCTCATATTTTATAAGAATAAAATACTACCCGCTTAATTCTGACTTTGAGTAACATACCTAAGCATATATATTTTTTATTGTTAACGTTATCGTAGCCTTCATTTATGTGTGCCTAACGATTTTTAATATCACAACTTTTTTTATTATATTCAAATAGTGAGAATTAGACATGACGGGTCTAAACACGAAATATTAATATGAGTAAATGCTACTCACTGCTCGACGTTTCGGCTGCGTTGCAACAGCCGTGGTCACGAGCCAACTCATTGTAATTAATAACTCTAATTCTCATTGTAATGCAATGCGAAAGTTTAAAATCTCATATTCAAATAGTGTTTTGATATTTCTAATATTTGGTAAATCCGTAAGGAAAACACCCTCATTTTTCTTAATTTGCACACCGTCACACAATATCTCTTGTTTTATTGTGTTGTATAAGGAGCTCCAGTGGCCATACTCCTTTGCTTACTCGCTGTGGAGCACTTTAGGCACAAAACGATAAGTACAGAAATCAAACTAATGCATGGATTCATTCACTGTGTGAACTACAGTACATAGTATTTGAAAGCGTATGACAATTCATTTTACCTTTCTATTTTGATTTAGGTTTCATTCAGAAAAGCTTTCAGGGCTTTAACAAATTTAAGTTCACTGCAAACGGTTGTCTCTTCTAATCGCTTGCTCTTGCTAGCACTCTTTATAAAACAAAAATATGTTCACTTACGAAGTTTTGAATTTCGGCAGAATGGAATAATATCGAATAATATTTTTTTTTATCAAATGCCATAATAAATGTGTTTGTTACATTGTGATAATTATTAAAGTTTTATTATTATTCTAGTGAAGTCTAGGTTCTGAGCTTTCGATATTAAATTAACACTGTACAAAGGCCATTTTGTGAGTTAGATGTTATTGTTATAAGAAATGTTCCTATTTACTTTACTTTATGTGCATCTGGATTGGGGGCCCATTTTTTTAACCCTTGTGAAATGAAATAAAAATCTAAGGGTAATTTAGTTAAAAATAGTAAAAACTTAAAGCATAGGGCCAAAAATTTCTTAAACATAAATTACAACTTTTATGGATAAATAACTTGGGCCCTCAATCCAGATGGTGGCATAGCCTAATCTCAGTAAGTATTATCTCTGGTTTAATATTTTTTATTGAAGGATTAAGTTAAGAATTTCTTACATATTTTAAGAAATTCCCAAATCTGTAGAACATAACGTTATAGATTTATGGCGGTATATCTAGGGCCCTCACTCCGTTATTGTCTGAACCCTAAAAACATGAATTTATCTGAAAAAAAAAATTACGACTATTAGAAATGTTACTTAAATACACTCGGTGAATTTCTTAAAAAGAAATAATGACTCAAAAGTTAATTGTTAAGAAGTACATGAAGGTCGTAACGTCTGAACTGAGAGCCCAATATTTTTGGCTTTATTGACTAGGCACAGCGTCGTAGATTTACGCAAATTTGATGAGAATTTTAACATTTTCTTAATTAAATTATAACATAACGCCCGTTCTTCTAAATTCCATATTTCAAGAGAAAAATAACTTTCAACTTTCTTTAAGAGAACAAATTGTAGGGTGACCATTAGTTTATCATAGTATTTAGGGACCGTCTATTAATTCCTTGAAAGTAACTTAACTAGGAACCAACATAGTTATAGCGATTAGACCAAAAAAAAATTAAACTAAGACATGCATGAATCATACTCAAATCAGGTTGTTTCAGGTGTCAAGCCAATGTGAGCTGAGTACCATACCTATCGATTTAACCCTAATGTATTCTACAATTATTTGAAGTTTTCGAGATAACGTATTCTTTCGATATTTTTCATGATACACCTAGATGATGGCTTTAAAAATTATATCTTTTTTAGGTCAACTTCTCTTGGATATTTTGAATTTAGTCAGAAGCCATACACATTGATGTGAAATAAATATTTTTTTAATAATTGTACCGATCGTGAAATATTTTTTAGAATGATTTTATTTCATTTGCGTATTTCGACGCCTCTGGTGCTATAGTAAGACTGCGCTTTACAAAATATACACTTACACTATGATAAACTATGGTCACCCTACAATTTATTCCCTTACAGAAAGTTAAAAGTTATTTTTCTCTTAAAATATGGCATTTAGAAGAATGGACGATATGTTACAATTTAATTA
>OY757263.1:6846736-6920810 GCA_963584085.1 Pyrausta aurata | reverse complement strand
CCTTAACGAACAAGCATGAATTAGATAGCTTAGTCGAAATAAAATAGGAAACAATATTCATAGTGTTTATTAAAATTCAAAATACCAAAAGCAGACTAATATTATATCGGCTAAAATTCAACATCTCTGCCGAAGAAAGAAAGCGTGTTTTGTCTGGTGCTGCTCCGCCAGCCGCGCACGACGCTCAGTATCGTTGACACAGACTTCTGAACGTAGGTGTCTGTGAAATAAAAATTGTTTGTTTTTTAACTGCCCTTTTACCAAGCGCCCGCGCCGCTCACTAGCCGCGCTTTCGTCGCACCCCGCACCCCTGTGCCCCGCAGACGAGGTCTCATTTTCGCGGTCTACCTATACATGAGATGGCGAAAAATAGCTTACGAAAGGTCATGCAACTAATAATTCATAAGAATTCATAATTCATTTATTTGCCATAAATAGGGTTTGGTTACAGTTGATCACAAGTTGGTATACAGTGAAATAGATGCTTATAACCTATTTAGCCATAAAATACAGCATGCAAACTCAGGTATACGGCGTGGAACGTTTCCGATTTATCATCATTGCCTAAAACTTTTCATGTGTAACAACAAACACGATTTACCAATCTTATAGCTAGGAGCCACCATGAGATGGTATGCAACTACGCGCCGCTACGATGTAGCCAAGCTATCTACATCGTAGTTGGATTGTCTACAGCATAGCTGCTGTTACGAAAGCGCGCTACGGCGTAGCACTTCGTAGCTATCCCGAGTATGAGCATGAAGTTTATAACAAGCAATCGATTAACTTTTTGAGTGTTTTGAGTGATTTCTTGTGTTCTGTATAAAAATTTTGAAACAACCTGTCTAACTGAACTAATAAATGAAACTTCGGCGTAAGTCTGCGGCTTTCGGCCAAACACAAAGCACCAGCAAATTGTATTGCTACTCACTATGAGATGATGCCATGCCATTATCTCTCGCACGCACAACCAAACCGAGATGCAAACGCTACGACGTGGTCAAGCTGTCTACATCGCGTCGTAGCACGATTGTCTACGGCGTAGCGAGTCCTGTTACGAAACGTGCTACGGCATAGCTCTTCGTAGCAAATAGCTTTAAGTTTATGAAGTGGTTTTGAGTGTTTTTTTGTAAATTCTTGTGTTGTGTTACTATTGTACCGTTATCTTGAGCTTAGATATACCATATGCAGAACTATAAATGATTAAGGCCAACATACCACAACAAAACAAAATCAGTTTATCATGTACCTTAAACATCCTTCTAGTCGTCTACGAACCACGGTCAATCTCAATTGTGATTGGCCATAGGCACAGGACATGTTGTCTAATAGTGCTCAAGTGTGTGCGCAATACATAAAGGCACTCTCTGTTCCTTCACTCTCATTATTGTGTAAGACGGCACATCCAACGTGACCGGTGAGAGATCAGGCGTAGGACCAACAATCATTATCATGTAAACTGTTAATAACTATTAAAAATCATTGAGCAAAATAGCTACGATATAGGATACTTAAACAGAGTAAAGCTGTTGTATAAAAGCGCTACTAACCTAGATGGCTGACGTCCCCGTGTCTAGGGAACGGCTGGTGGTACGGCTTGACGATGAAGACGAGCTCCACGCCCACAACGCCCGACAGGTAGTCGCTGAGCGAACCGGCCACTCTCTCGTCGTGGCTGCTCTGGTGCACCTGCAGATTATAATTCTAATTCAAATTCAAATCCAAATTCAAAGATTTATTTCAGACAAAGTCCATACCACAATACAATACAGTTGAGTCAGTAACAGCAATAGCACTACACAAATAAAAGAATAATTACAAAAAGATAAAAATAAAATTGGTAACATTTGAGCATTTAAGGGTTTTTTATGTGCAGTCGAACCTAATGCTGCATAATCAATCAATCAAACATTTATTGTGAAGTTATAGGTATGTACATTCAGCAGATCTTTATCTTAAATTAAATGAATCAGCTATAGGATGTCAGTACTGAGCATAATAGATCTTTCCTATTGTTTTCCACAGCGACCGGCTGTGAACGTCCTGATTCTGCGATCTTTACAAGCTCTCTGTCCATCATTAACTTGACACTTTTAAGGTAATTATTTTTTAGTATTTAGACTTACTTACTGATTTGTTATAGGGAATCTATATATAATTGGTGGACGTATGTTTGCCCAATGTATGAAACTAGACGTCAAGTTGTAGGAATGTATCTGCTGTTGCTCAATAAATAAACAACCATGCCGGCGAACGTTGTATGCTCCGCTTTTGATCGAAGGGTCTCTAATTTAAGACTTTCCTGCTCTAACAGTCATTAGTTAATCAGTGACAGCGAGATCGTAGTTAAACGGCCTAGGATTATATTATCTGTGGCCTAGGACAGTTGAAATAGATTGCATGCGTATGTAAAAATAAAAAAATGTATCATTAATGTATAGAAAAAATATGATACTAACCTCGTAAAGGCGACCATCAGGTAGACGAGATTTTCTTGCTGTATATTCGCCGATGTCTTGCAGTGTACGGTAGTTGCTTGGTTGGCGCAAAGAGTACCGCCACGGATACAAAACGTATTCCTGAAGAAAATAAAGACGTGTTCTATTAAAAAGGTCTGACAAAAAACATGAATATTATAAAAAGGGGTACCTTTTTAGGCACAAAACTGGCGTGTAAATGGATTGCAAGTTGGACTATCCCTCCAAGGCCATCAACGTATTTGCGAATGGCCTGAGCTTCGTTCGCCGAAAACGGTTTAGCGCCTGGATAAAACTGTGAGCAGCGTTCAGGCGTTCTGCGAACGTCGTCTGAAAATTTCAATAATGGTTTGAATATTATAGTAAATAATGCTCTATCTTACTGAAAATTAAGATAAATCATATAATTGAACTAACTTAAAAGTTACTCCGTTACAAATATGACGCGCGTTTATGTCTTTTTCTAGACCGCAAACGATTTTGCTTCAGAAGATCTCAACGAAATCTCATAAAACCATTTGGCCGTCCAAAAATTAAATTATACATATATTTCTTTCACCTCGTGTGTGATAAGTAAAAATATGCGTATCATTTCAATATGTAAATGAATTTTTATTAAAGTAGGTACAAACCGCGCGATAACAGTACTGACCTTGCCAGTGATAAGCGAAGTTTCGGTTCACGTTGGTGCCGAAGCAAGTTTCCTGCGCGTTTTCTTTGTCTATATTTTTTTGCCAGTGGCTCGGGCGGGTTCCGTTCCTGGCTGTCAGGTTTCGAGACCAAACCGAAGAGTCCACCGCTTTTGCGTCACCAAAGCTTTGAGTGAAGTTAAGCCCGTCGGGGTTACCCATTGGTATTAAATACCTACAACGGTTGCAAGAATGGTTACATATGTTGATTCTGCCACTTCGTAGTTTTATTATTTAAAGCAAACTTTATTCTAATCATCTACCAACTAACCAATCGTAGTCATTAAAAAAAGGAGTTTGATAGATACTATCATACAGCAGCTTGTCTGCCAATTCCATGATAGCATTTGGAGCTCCCCATGACATTGCATTCAATGCTGTGAAATAAATAATTACTTCCAATAAGAGATTTTAAACTTTCGCGTTGCATTACAATGAGAATTAGACATGACGGGTCTAAGCAGTGATTAGCATTTACTCATATTAATATTTCGTGTTTAGACCCGTCATGTCTAATTCTTACTTACAATAATACAATATACAAAATATACTTATCAACACTGTCTAGGGATATTTTGTATTAAGTTCTGATATATACATGTTTTATGTTATTTATTGTAAATTTTGATTTAATTGAGTAAATCTCAAATATACCTAGACATTGTTTATGTGTGATTTTGGTGCAGTAATTTTTAGAAGGATTGTTTGTTATTACGAGTATAAATATAAGATAATTGCTGCGTTTGTATTGATTTTCTCTGTTAATTTCTTTTCGCTGACCCATTTTCCATTGCCTCTCACTGCATGATCTCAGATCTGGCTAAGAATGCTTTTAGAAAGTCCACCTTTGTACACCAAGATTTGTGCAATAAAGTCTTATAAAATAAATAAACATACGGTCGGCATACTAATCTATTAGCTTTTGAAAGTATCATAAGCATAACTAATCTTAATAAGTATTTATGAGTACAACAAGCGGTACCATAAACAAATATCGGCATAATTACAAGCTAGCTAATAATAAAGCCGAACATACCTACCTCGTTAGCCCGTACAACATCAGAGTGATTAGAGGTAATTCCAACATTATTAAAAGTCACAAAAGAGGCGATTAGTCGAATTAATACCTTGATTTGAAAGATTAAGTCATCGATTATAATTTTATCATTTCCATGCGCGTAATACTGAATTACATATTTAAAACGTTTCACAATGAGTAACTTATAACAATCATATATTTTTATCCAAAACCTGAATTCTCGAGATTAACGATTTAATAAAACTAACTCTAAAAGACAGGTATACGTAATAATTACCTACCTACATCTACTTATATAAACAATTATATTTTGATAAAATTCAACAACAACGGCCTTCGTCTGATCTTTATGGTCCCGTTTGGTCGTTCAAATGTTTCAGGATACAGCCTACAATTCAATAATCAACACACCATAATAGCAACTTCATATTTGGTACTACTACTACTTTGGTTATAATTACTAATCTATATATTATATATATACATATAATAAGACTGTAAAAGATCGATTTCTGTACATTGAAGATTTTTATGAAAAATTGTTACAGGGGGTCTTAATTACCGTAATAGAAGCCAAAACAACAATTTTTAAAATTTTTGTCTGTCTGTCTGTCTGTCTGTCTGTCTGTCTGTCTGTCTGTTTGTCCGGGCTAATCTCAGAATCTACTGGACCGATTTTGATGGGGCTTTTTTTATTTGACATAGCATCACTTGGAGAGTAAACTAGGATAGAAATAATCACGCCAATAGACTTAGGGGGTAGGCAGAATATATATATATATAAAAGAAAGTCGTGTTTGTTACAACACTTATAACTTGAGAACGGCTGAACCGATTTGGCTGAAAGTTGGTGGGGTGGTAGCTTAGAATCAGGAAAAGCATATAGGATACTTTTTGTCCCGCTAGACGGGGCCGGGGCTGGGGTAGCACGGGACCGGGACGAAACGGTGGGGAGGTAGCTTAGTACCAGGAGAAGGACATAAGATACTGCATATAGGATACTTTTTGTCCCGCTAGACGGGGCCGGGGCTGGGGTAGCACGGGACCGGGACGAAACGGTGGGGAGGTAGCTTAGTACCAGGAGAAGGACATAGGATACTTTTTATCCCGTTCGATGCTAAGGCGGGACGGGGCCGAGGCGAAACAATTTAAAATAAATGTGGGTGGAAATGAATCTGTAAAGTGTTTTAATTCAATGTGTAGTGTTTCCTCCATATTGGTTTGTATAAATTAAATGAATATTTGGTACTTTATGGTACTTGCCAAAGTATAACAAAACAGTGCCATGAAAATATTTATATTTAGATCCATTTTTTCCACACAACAAAGTAAAATGTTAGTAAAGTAGTAGTTTTTTTTGAGGCAAAGTAGTAGTTAAAAGTAAAGTAACCATATTATCCTATCAAACAAAGGAATTCCTAATCGAAATAAAAATTGTGAACGTCCAAATAATCGGTATGGTCATAATAATTGATCACCTTTGATGTACCTACTACTTGCTTCTTATTGTTGTAATATGGCCAATTTTAATGATAAGTGAGTACTAAAATGTACTATATAAATACTTTATATCTTGCGTACTTATAAGTACTTATACTTAAGTATCTTATTTGTAAAATCATAAGCCTATAAATTAAAAATTCTATCCAAAGTCACTATTCCACGCGGACAAAGTCGCGGGCACAGCTAGTTTCTTAATAAAAACTTTGTACTACTAGTAATTGACTATGTAGAGTTTCGTGACGTTCCATTACTTTTACGACTCGGGCTGCGTAGGTAACTCAAGTACCCGACCTACGCAGCGATAATACGCAATAAGGAACATTCACCTATAGATCCATACTACGACATCAGTTGCATAGTGTTATCAATACCTCCAACCACAAGTATTCCCGGTTTCCTGCTTTGAACATCGCTATGTAGCTCCAGAGCTACAATAGATCTGTTTTCAAACGTAGTCGGTTTAAGGAATACCGCTCTTGCGACAGCCTTATCTTCATGAGAGATTCGTATTGATTCTTCCATCAAAGTGGCATGATCGATATAACTAGGGTACCTTAGCTCTGGCCCGAGAGACCTCACCGTTCTTTTTTTGGCGCCTGACCTAAACAAAGTATATTATGTTAGATAATCTAAAATATCTTGAGTGAGTTACGCTACTTTTTCAATTCAAAGTGGTTATAATATCAAGTTAGTAAATAATCGTTACATACGCTCCATTAAAAGTTAAACAGCAAACAAATAACATGAATGTAATATTTTGCATAAAATAATTACCGAGTAAAGTAAATAAAGTAAGTAGTTATTTTGGTCAGAGTGTATCCTTAGGGGCGGAGGATTTATCTAAATATAATAAACTACCGATTTATACGTAATTAGAAACACACTAACTGTTCGTAATTTCGAGGTGGAAATAACAGCATGAACAGAGCACCGAACATATACATAACTGTAATCAAGTATATTTTGATCTGCAAAAGCATTTTTCGTTATGAAAGTGTCTTTAGAAATAGTAATTTTCTCAAAAAGAAAAGTTTAGTTCATCAAACAAACTCTCACGAAAAGTTCTGTCATATTCAAGTCATATTGACAAAAGTCCTCTGCCAAAGCTACTGATTTTCAAAGCTTGCTTCTTGCTTGACCACTTTGACTTATGTGTGGCCATAAATATTTCATTGAAGTGAAGCCTTTTTTTACGAGAAAAATAAAGTTAATCTCTTCTCGAAAAAAGAAGAATTACCTAAAACATCAAGCTCGTCGTGGTGACAATTCAATGTGTCAATGTATGTTCATCATGCGAAGTCAAAGTATTGGATTTTTGTAGACATGAAAAGTTATTTAATTTTGATAATTTTAGGTTTTACACAATTAGTAATTTGTTTAGACTTATCAAACATCACTTACGATGACAGTTATCCTGTATGTCCTGTAAACTGTAAGTTTTTAGATATCTGAAACCTAAGTGATGTTGTTATACTTAATACCATTTGTATTATTAAAGTGGCTTGCTTTCAGTGTTCCGAAAGAAAAGAGCGCTCACAGAATACACGAGATGGATAGCAAATCAGAACACTAGTCCAGAATTCATAGTAAAAGTTTTAGATGAAGACGTGCCAACTCCCAATATTAAACCTGTTGTGGCAGTTAACATTCAAAGCGTACCCAAAGGAGGCGAGAAGATAATTGTAGGTGGAGTTATCGTCCCCACAGTTACCACTTCTCAGCCAATCATTGAGCTGTCACAAGATTACACACGTTTTGTTCCTCCTACCACATTACCAGTAACCCGACTGGAAGAAGGGGTGTATCTAGCACCACTACCACTTTCTGGGCCTCTAAATAACCTTCTGCCCATAAAACCGAAAGGTACGGTCACAGTTTATGAGTAGGTTGCTTTGTTGGTATAGTACTATATTAGGGAATATAGGTCATTATTTTATTTTATTTATTTTTATTTTCTTTATTAAGGAAACAACAGCTTTACTATAATTCTTAAGGAATAAATTTTAAAGTAATAATTATTATTAGTTCTGTAAAGCTGCAGGGTATAAACATAACACCTTAAAAAAGAAGGCACTAGAGTTGCCTCGTTATTCGGCTGATTTTTATAAAGTGTACCATAGAAGACGGTCATAGGATAGTAAATCTTGATCCCCGAAATTGTTTTTCATAAATAAATAAGTTGTCGTACCGATAGGACGAAATTCACTGCGTGATGAAAGTCCACCAGCCAGTCCACAATTCCTGACGCGCACTCCAGCTCCTTACCCCAGGCAATACGCTCCTATAACACCAGTGCAATTTGCGAGGAGTGGAACTTTTGCTCCACTTAAACCGGTGACATCTCTAGGTGTAAGTATAAACCGTACTCTACATTATTGAATAACTTATTATTCATAAGTAGATAGATAGAGTCTTTATTGCAAATCATATACCTAAGATCAGAAACGAATCCGTATAAATATATTTTCAAATATAATATCCTGAATGTTCTTATAGAATATTCAAGATCCAATAGGAGCAATATCCGCATACCCAATGAGAACTACCTCATTACTTGATATCATTCGGCCAACAAGAACACGTCTGCCCAACCCACACGACTACAAAGATGATCATGATTTCATTTTAAAAGAATTAAATTCCGATGCTGTTGCCACTAGAAGTACTTTGCTCCATATCGGTCCTGCACGCACAACCGCAGCATTATCTTCTTTGTATGAAGAGGACGAAATAGGTATCCCTACGGTTACCAGGAATTATATGAACAATAGAAGAGCAAATAAAGATATTCAACCAAAACTTGATAATATTTTAGAAAAGACAGATAAAGAACCTGATTCTATATACAATATGATGTTTTACAATGACGAAGATGTTGAAAGTACAACAAGTAAAAAAATATATGAACAAGTTGACCATTACGGCGAAAAGCGTAAATTGCTAGAAAATACAGACTCTAAAATACACACTAAAGTTATAGTGCCGACTACATTATTATTTGATGATGGCGACGCAGACACTGAAACTATAAAAACCACCACAGGATCGTACTCAGAAGCGGAAACGGAAACTGATAAAGACGATGAAACTAAAGTAACACATCAAAGGCTCCTTCCAACTTTTACTGAAGGATCAACTCGCAAAGCTAAAGATAAAGGAAGGTCAAAACGTAAACAAAGTTGCAGTCTTATTAGACTTAGGCAGTTAAATTTTAACTCTCCCCGAACCCTTCCAGAGGTAACTTATTATTCAAAGTTTTGAATCAAGATCCTCCATTTTACATTACCTTAATTTCAAATACTGATTTGATTCAATTTGTGACAGATTAACGCACAATTAAAAGAATGGGCTGAAAATAGTCCTTTGGCAAAGTGGGTCGACATAACAAATGGAAACCTCACTATAATGGAAAACCCCATTCACATGATAATTGTGGACGATCCTAGCAGTGGTCAAATAGTCTCAGCCAAGCAGACTGTTATGATTGTTGCAGGTAAGTTTTTTTTAAATATATATAAATAATGTATTTATTACTCACCACAAACAAGTAGGTATTAAAAGATATTAACAAATAATTTTGTGTATTTGTATACAATCACTTGTTTGTGGATGCTGGTGGCCTATAGTAAGTAAGGAATACTTGTGTTACAACAGACCATCAAGGTGTCCACCCCTAGTTTTAGAGTTTAATTATAGTAACAGTTAATCATTGATTAAATTAATACCTTAACGGCCCGCTTCACTATACCTCGGCGGCCGCGGTATTCTACAGAGGCTGCAGGCGCGGGAGGAAATCGCGGCGTGAGTTCTTAGCCTTAATAAGTTCTGGTTAGCGTTATCAGCACAAAAAACTATACAAGACGATGTTTCATTGGTTAGTGCTAATTTGACAATAGTGAAACAGGCCTCAAATATGGAAATGGATATAGTGTTATTTAAAAATTGACACATTCCGGATATAATTTCACTACCAATTAGATCCAGCTGATAGTTACATTGGAACTGTACTTAATTAAAAGTGATTTTATATTTATTTTCAAGGTATTCAAGGGCGCGATCACCACGCAGTGGCGGCTGCCATGTACGTTTTGTACCAACTCATTGAACGGAGTGAAGCTCACACAGACTTGCTCATCAAATATCGCTTCTGGATTATCCCAGTCTTCAACCCCGATGGATATGATTATTCAATGACATTCCCTCATGTGAGCTGTTAAGTTTTCTCTTCTTTTAATACTACATAAGTCTGTTTTTGACATATTTTTGTGTATAAGTCGATAGTAATCTATATTTACTATTATAGCGAAGAGAGTGGTCAAAGAACTTGCGTCAATACTGGGATATTTGCGACGGCCGGGAATCCTGCTCCGCTTGCGAACTGTACGGGGTTCGGTGCACAGTACAACCATGCTATGGAGTCAACCTGGACAGGAACTTTGAATACCAATGGATACCTAGTGAGTATTTCTCCCTCTCTGATATTCCTAAGAACGTTATTTCGCTGATCAAACTACGGTGGTGGCATACCACCCAGACCTGAGACAATTGTATTACGAGTTATTATGTAAGGCATTGTTGTAGGAAATAATTAAGTTTTATTTATCAACTGAAAAAAATGTGTTCATCCATGGATTTTCAGGGGCAACTGAAAACTTTAACGTCGCAACGTGCTATGTTTAATCTACTCAGTTTTTATTGCTTGCAAAGCCAGTGCTAAACCATGTTTTATAAATTATTATTAGAATGATCAATGTATAAATACGTCTCTAACATTTATTGTATATTATTTATATTGTTAGGTATTTTTATTTTTGGGAGAGCTGTGCTCAGCAGTGGACGTCCTGAGAGCCTGGGGCTGAATAAGTAACTCTTGGGAGTTATTGGTGAATGTTGACGAATGGTCAATCGAAAACTAACTTTTTCAGCCGAAGAGCTCAGGGCGGAGCACCCCTGCGGGTCGCTGCACGCGGGCGAGCGGCAGCTCAGCGAGGCGGAGACGTGGGCCCTCACCAACTACCTGCACGAGCAGCGCACCACGCTCGCCACGTTCGTCGCCTTCAAGGAGGGGGAAGTGCTTGTTAGCATCGCTTTAGCTGCTGTAGTAGCTTTAATGCCAGTCTCTTAACAGCTCAGCGAGACGGGGACGTGGCCCCTTTCTAACTTATTTGTACCTACACAACCTCTAGAAAAAAAATTGAGATTATGTCGCTCGCTAAATGGCAAAGCAAGCGACAGCAGTTTTTTTAGGAACATAGCGTAGCATTAATTTAGGACAAAAACCGCGAAATTGTCTCATAGAGCCTAGTATTATTTACAAGCATTTTCTAGCTGCTAGACAATCGGCTGGTAAACGTTTGTTCTACATAATAAGGTAAAGATATTAACAAAACGATGGGTAGCCGCACGTAATTATTAGATTCCTAGCATTATACATGACATTGTTATCATTAAAAACTATAAGATACTTATTTAACTAATACCTTTATCGGTACCCTTTACTATCGAATAAATGCCGATTTCATAAAAATCAATCTTCAGTACTTAAATACTAAGTAAATACCTACTAATAAACTGTAAAGTAATATGAAATGACTAATAAGAAAGTTGCCTTTGTTATAAAGATATACTAACAGTATAAAAAGTAATAAAACTAATGATTTAATTATGTTTACAGGGAGTAATGTACCCTTACTCACACACAAAAAAGCTGCGCGCTTTTGATCACGTTTATGTAAGTATTTAATTGCAAAAGTATTTAGCTAATTATTTTCATTAATCATTTACTTCGACTCCGTCTTAGTCGCACTTGGCTTGGTCTGGAGTCAAGAGCAAACCCATACTAAATAAAAAAAATAAAAAAATACTTTTGTAGCATTCCATTTGTGAAAGTGACGAGTAAATTGATTTTCATTCTGATTAGATTGAAGTTCTGTAGTCGAAACGAACTCTGCTCGATCCGGTCAATTTCATATAGAGCTGACTGCAGAACGCATCCAGTGTATCCAATCCTTTACTGGCGTTGCAAAACGAAATGTCTTTCTAACAACACTTTTATTGTCTACAAATTGATATCAGCGCAATTTTCTTACAGAGACAACGAGCATCAAGAGCTTCGTCTGCAGCCTACAGCATAAGTGGGCGGCCGTACGTGGCTGGTCAGACCTCAGAATTTCTGCGTATGTTCTTTCCAAACTACTCTTGATTTATCCGGCGTCTATTCAAAACTATAGTTTACAGCTTACAATAAATAACTGGTACAGTATAAAATCTGTGTAAAATCTTAGTAGAAAGATTACTAGCATGTGTTATTAGCATTGTCTAGCATGGTAATTGATCAATTTCATCGCTTGCGATTTCAAAAGAAATTATCGGCGATTAGATTGTACCATTTAAGATTAGATACTGATGGAATGCATCGCCCACGGGCTTAAGATGCGTTGCCTTTTTCGTTTATCGCGGCAATCGATAAATTTCAAACATCTTTTATATCGTATTCAAAAAGGTTTTTACAAACTTTAATGATCTTGTCATTTTGAAAATTAGATTATATTATCGACGCGATAAACGATAAAGAAGCGTGCATGCTAGGCCTACTGCACACCTTATGTTCTCTCTTTCCAGCGCTGTACGCAGGCGGCATCGAGGACTGGGTCGACGGCCATCTGGGTATTGACAACACGTACACTATCATGATGTTCCGACCGACGGACTCTTACAACGCTAAACTTATCACAGAGGTTATTTTAATTGTTTACTTCCCATCATATCGTGATAAGCCCATATAGTATTGCAGTCATAAAATCTACAATGCAAAATAAAAAAACTCGTACAATGCAAAGTAAAATAAACAATAGATGAATCAGTGGTTTCCTGAAATTAGAATTGGTACCTACCTAGTTTTAGGGACTTTTATTTTTACAATCTTGTGTAAAGTTTGTGGTTTTGAAAAATTCCAAAAAAATACTAAATGCAATAGTTTCCAAAAATGTTTTCATGAGATTGGAAATGGGATATTAAGTATTGTTTGGTGTAAATTCTATGAACAAAATTTAAGCCATATTGTAACAGGAGGAGCCCTTTGAGAACTTTGTATGGTTTAAAAATTATTTTTGGTCTAAATAAATATGTAATAATGTGTTATATTTTTGGACGCGCCTTAAAAAGCCCTTTCAAATGATACACACGATAGGTTTCTGAAGTTTTAGCCACATGTAATAAATAGTAATTTGTGCTTTACAGCGTGTAGTGCACGAAGCCTACGCTGCCATGGACACCCTGCTTCTACAAAGCGTGCAGCCGCTAAGCCCTCCGCCAGTGAGCCTTAAAAGAACCAGCGGCGCCGCCGTGAGCCAGCGATCTCAACATCTTTATATTTATTTAATTATTTTTATCACCGCACATTTCTCTCAATTTACAAACCACAATTATAAATAAAATAAGTGTTATAGTACATGATGTTCATCTGACTCTGTTGTTTCCCGCTGTCATCTTGTCGTCTGTTACTCGGCGTGTGTCATCGCCATGTGAGACGCTACAGCACTCAACTGTAGAGCAGTTCAATGAGTCGTGGTTAAAAGTAAAATGCACTAAGGAACACCGGAAAATTTTAAATCTCTCGACGTGAATCATTACCACAGTGTTCCAAACTACTTCGTCGAAGAGATATGAGAAAAAATACTCGGGCCATCGATTTTGCTGATAACGACTAATAACCACGTGACACAGACAAACTTAATACCCGCAATGGATTATTTTGTAATCAGTAAAGTGACGTATTACTTAAATCTTTCACGTTTAATTTCAGACAACGATTTATCCTTACTTTCGGTGATGTTTAATTCTAATTTGGACAAAAATTCAGGCTATAGGAAAAATATGTAGGTCTAAAGACAGCAAAATTTGCTAAGTTATTATGGTAAACTGATACACGAAAGAACATATTCATTTACACTTAAAAACTCATGAAAAATGTACGTGTAATGTACGTAATATTTATTTTACATCGTAAGTCTTCGTGAATGTTTACTGTGGTTTATGTAATGAAAACCTTAAAAACCTTCTTGATTGATTCATATTCTTATTAGTATTTGTGGTTCTTTTTATGTTTAGTAATAAAAAAAAGATTTTTACATAACTGTTTTTTTTGTAGAGTCCATCAACAGGGTTCTGTACAAACTAAGTACTAAGCTAGTCTTCAGATTGCTTCTTGACTAATCTCATGATTCTAACAGCTGGCTATTGATCCAAGTGTTTGATGTTTTCAGGTTGCCCGGTTAGTAGAACAATATGTATTTTTTGAAGAAAAGGTAGACAGACAGACGGACACATCGAATTAGTCCCATACCTAATAATGGTTTTTTTACGGAACCCTGAAAAGGTAATTCAAGTGAACAACAGATTTCAGTGTACTTCGGTTGCTATAGAGATTGAATAGATAACTAAATTAATCTCGGGATTATGAAGTTGTACTCATAACATTGATGAATTAATTAAAAAGCTGCTGATTTCCTAAACAAGATACTAGTACTCGTACCAGGTTTGAAATATAAGAAACGGCACCATAGAACATAGATGATAGAGCTCATTCATGCAGTTTCTCAATTTGGTTTAGTAGAGTTTGAATGCAACGGTACAGCGCCTGCAGCTCACAGAATTATTTACGATGAACACATACATGTACTCGTATTTCATACTTAAACAAAGCCATTCAATGCAATCAAGTAATAGTAATGAAGTGAATAACAAATGTTCACAATGAAATTAGCATAGCAAAAGGTGTCTATACTCTACATTGCGCCATGCTGTGATTTAGTAGGTAGAATATATTATATTTCTAAATTAAGGTACTCTTTATTAACACAATGAATTCACAATATTACTTTAATTTGATATAAAACACAAGAAAATAAATAAATGTGCTGAAAAATCAACTTCTTATCGAAGTATAATAATTAGACCACTTAAATTACCGACTTTTTTGTACCATGACATTGCTAGTATAAATGAAATGCTGTTTAATACTAACTGTTCTTCAATCCAATTCCCATATAGTAAAAAAAAGGAAAGTTAGCCTGTAAGCATCCCACTGCTGGGCAAAGGCCTTACCTCAAACGTGAGGTAATTCCCATATAAAACTTCTTTATCACCAAAAATGCCCTTGAAAAGCATTCATTTATTTTGTTTAAACAACGCAATTTATATTTTACATCTGAAGATATCTCAGGTAATATCTTAGCAATGGAATTGAAGGAGTGGTGCGTGTGCATTCAACTCAAAGATCTTGACATTCATATTATGTTTCGACACATACATCGTAAAGCCTAGAGTGACAGTCACTGCCTTCTCATGTGCGTTTGCACTTGTGTACATTTACATTCCTTTTATTTCTGTATTAACGTTGTTGTAGCCGCGATAAGTAGCTATGTTATAAATGCGGCGTTTTAATAATATTTAAACTGAACCCAGTTTAGGTGATTAGCCTATCCAATAAGCCCAAAAAAGGCACACAAAAGAAAACAGGAAGAGCTAAAGACTAACTTATTAGTAAACATGCTATAATAGTATTTTGATGAAGGGTTTTTATAGTGTGATCTCAAAGATATCAACTAATTTCACAGTGATTCATGTTAAGTAAATACCCATGGCGATTGTTCGATTATCATTGTTTTGAAGTAGGCAAAGTCACGGGCGATGCTAGGATAGATAAATTCGAAAAGAATCCTTAGCCGAGGACGGACGTTGGCTTACGGCTGATAGTATTTTATATAAAACCCGTGCTAATATCGCGCGAGTTCTCAATCGCCTGTTGAGCGTAAACTATTATTGCTCGAGACTGGGCAGCCTTCAGCCTTGGCAGCTGTAGTGGTCTCGTAATGTTAATTAAGTGATAGTCATTTGTTTAAATTTATTTAAAGACTAAAGTGAAAAGTGATACAAAATGGTGAGAAGATTTATTAAATACGTAGTTTATTTGTAGATACATTTGTTTAGTGTCCAGTTTACCAAATGATATCTAGTTGTGCGTGCAACTAAGGAAGAAAACTCCTCAAAAAGTGGTTGTCTGTGTATTTTAATCGCCTTTTAAAAAGTTGTAGTCTTTGCAGGTATCTACATTAAATTATCCTTAAGGATTGATTGGCAGATAATAATTTTCGGGTTAAGTCCGCCTTTGGAAATTTACATGTATAGTTTTAAAATCAATAAAAAAGTTGCGGACAACAAAACATTTATTCATTCTTTGTTTTTAAAAGTACCTCCTTTCAAATTGCATTGTGTGGATGAACCGTAACGAAAAATTTTGCTGCGCTACACAGTCACGTATTGTGCCAGTAATTATATCTGCTGCTATACTTACAAAAACATGTAATAATATAATGAAAATTTTGTTGGTGTTACGGACTTTTGACTTTATATTATTATGTGACTTCGTATTAATTCGTTGTTTTTCTTTTTTAAACAGAGTCAAACTAATGGAGGCTTTGTTGCGGACGAGGTAACGAAACAACCTCCTGATGAGAAAAAGTCCAGTCAAGATGTTGTTAAGGTAAAAGAGCATGTCATCTAATCTAGACCACATAGTTTATGTCTATACAGCGTGTGGCATGAAACAGGAGCAAACATTTTAATCAATGATTCTACAAAATGTACGTAGTTACCTTGACCACCAGGTCAATGTGACCAATAGTGCTCTAAAAAGATTTAACTCAGAGATATAGTAATCCTAAATCAATGTATATCAAATCGCTAATTTGTTGTAGTAGTAAATGACAATGTCAAATTCTATGACGACATTTGTTAGCAATACATTGCTAGTTTAAATTATTTTTTACAATATAAATAACAATAATTTACATCATACTAAATTAAAACCATTTAGATGTTTGCTCCTATTACAGGCCACATCCTGAAACTTAACGCCTGGCACTCATTGCTCATCTACCTCATGTTTAGACATAGATTTCAAAAGGTCCTTGGCACCGAAAGAACTTTTTCAGGAATCTATCTCCTGAATCAGTTTTTCAATAGCTTCGTTATACCATTGACAGTCGTAACCGAATGTTTGGCAGTTGTTTTAGGTAGTGATTTACTACCTCCAATGAAGCCAACTTAACTGCTCTATCCAGGACGCGTATACACACATGCTGTTCCAAAGTTACTGTTTCTAGTTATTATAAAAAATCAAATATACGCTGTTTTGACGAATATATAAAGGTTACTGTTTTGATGTACAAAACACATGTGCATGTATAGCAATCATATCATATGTTGGAACAAAGTTTCATGTATACATGTAACATAACATAAAACTTTGTTCCAACATATAATTTGCTATACACGTTAAATATTTTTTTTGAATCTTCCTTAACCAATGCGACTTCTTAGAAATAACTAAATAAATAGTTGCACATAATGCACTGTTAGCAGTGCTAACTGCTGGCCGGCACTCGTAAAATCCATTCATTGTAGTTAATGTTATCTTGCACACGTGGGATGCCCAGGAAATAAAATTTAACATGGTTTGTGAGTGTGACTATAATCTACTTACTTGTTTAAGTATAGTACCTAAATAGTAGGAACAACATACCTGTAACCAATAATACCATAAAGATAATGTTGGTTCTTTTATCGTATATTTCTACTGATATCAAAAAATGTGTCTGGAATTAGATGTTGAAATTAATTTATTGCTTATTGATTGTTTTATGATCACTTTGTCGTATCGGATAAGGAATTAATTATAATATACTTACGATGATAATTTATATGGAGATCGCAAAGTAGAGATGATTCTCCGGTTGTAGTTTTAATACCGTTTCAGCTCATCACGTTTCATGTCCCAAATACGTACCCATGATTATTGATCAAAAATATTTTTTATAATTGTAAATCTTAAGTACCTACGCAAATATTTCAAGTAGAAGTATCATAAGAAGTAGTCATGATCTTATTTATATTCAAAATAATCATGGTGTCGGAAGAAGGGTGTAAGTGTAACTAGCGATTGTTTGATGACAATTTTTTCTATGGATTTTAACCCCCATGTATGTTTAACGAAATTAATTCGTTTCAAGCTATTAATTTTCAAATCATGTAAATTTCCAAATAAAATATTACAAAGGGGTGAAATAAATAGGCATTAGTGTCCTCTACTCCTCTATCGCCAGACGTGTACTGATACATCTTGAGTGTCAGTCAAAACATTTAATTTTAAAAAGCACGCTAAGTCCGTCCCGTATTTAAAATCCCCTGGGCATATTCATGCCATAAACTATACTTTCCAAAACTCACGAGAATCAGAACAATACATTACCAACTATCCATGTGTTGTAAAGTAACTATTATCACTTCCTAGAACGAGGATCACGATGTGTGAAGACACCCTGTATAGACAAAACTTTGATAAAGAAACACTTTCAGGATGACCCAGAAGGCGATCAGCCCGAGCGTGCTGTATGGGGGAATCAGATAGAGTTCCTCATGTCATGCATCGCCACCTCAGTCGGGCTGGGCAACGTGTGGCGGTTCCCCTTCGTGGCTTACCAGAACGGCGGCGGAGCCTTCCTGGTGCCTTACATCATTGTACTGTTTCTGATAGGAAAACCCATGTACTACCTCGAATGTGTCATCGGACAGTTCAGTACCAGGAATTCAGTGAAAGTCTGGGCCCTGGCGCCGGCTATGAAAGGTAGTTTTTTCAATGTTTATAAAAAAGCTTCAATTATGAATAGTTTTAATTATTTTATACCAAGTTCCAAGTAGCAGTTCTTAATATTTCTTCTTTCTAATAGATAGTATAATACGACTACATAACTCACATACCTTAGTCTAGTCCAAAAGTAAAGTACTTACTTGTGTTTTGACAATGACAAAAAACGACACCCATAATCGTCTGAGGATCGAATCTGGGACCTCTGAGCTAACTGAGGTACTGATACCTTGAGGATGGCGTTCAAGCCGCGCCATGGAGGTCGTCGAGGTTTGACATTGACTTACTAAAATATATTGATTCCATTAAGAATCAACAACGTTGCAAATATTTTTAAGGTCGTTTAACTTTGATTAGAGTGTCGCAAGATAAGACTAATTAAAATGTTGTATGCTGTTAACCTTGATGATGGTAGCCTCACATTTATAACAAGCACTGTATGTGTATCAAGATGAAATTAAAAACTTTTATTTTTTAGGCACTGGCTATGCCCAAGCCTTGACATGTGGCTACATCTTATCGTACTACGTGTCTATCATCGCTCTATGCCTGTATTACTTCGCGATGAGCTTCCAGTCAACCCTCCCATGGGCCATTTGCGACCCCGCGTGGGGTCCAGACTGTGTGCCCTCCGACCCAAACCACAACATCACCCCCACAGAAAACTCTACTAGCAGTGCTGAACTGTATTTCCTGTAAGTAACATTCTATAAATGTAGGTACTCGAATTACAACAAAAACGAGAAGCCAAGAAAAATACAAAGTGATTCAAATTTTCCGTCACTTCCACGGTACTCATTTCCTAGTCCGCATTAGTGAATCTATTGTGATTCATACAATAAGCATGAGTTATCTACATATTTAAATTCAGACACTTTCAAAAATTAAGAGCCTGGAGCTCTATTTTTGAATCACTCGCTTCAAGATGGCAAGTGATATTCGATCGAAGATGTATTAAAAGTCAACGAAAATAACTTGTTTTCGAACGAAAATCACTCGTTATATTGATGCGAGTGATTTAAAAATAGGGCCCCTGATCTGCATAAGTAGCTTGTACTTTTATTGGTATTTATGTTTTGAGTAGGTATACCTATTGATATGTATTAGGTTTAAATGAGTGTACCTACCTACAAACTATCTCTACATCCATGAGAGGGTGCAATGAACTGATGACTTTATTGATATGTCTCTCATTAATAAAGTATACCATGTACACAGATTAGAAATAATCAGTTCACACCTCGTAAACATCTCTATTCATATGAAGTACGTTCTTATCTTTCCGTAGATCTAATAGAATGGCTAGCTAAGACATTGCTCACTAGTATGTATTTTCCTTTTACTGTACGATATATTTCCCGTTATAAGATTTTACTGCATAAGCAGACATTTGTAGAAAGTAAAAAGCATCCAATATAATTAAAATTAAATTGAAAATATAGAGCTATTGTAACTTTAACTTTATTATTTATTTTATAGGAAGACTGTTTTAAGACAAAGTGAGGGCCTTGAGGGAGGACTCGGTAAGTGGAATTTAAAAAATATATAGAAATAGCTTTAAATTAATTTTGTTTTATTGTTTACAATTATTTCATAATTTCCGTAGGTTTACCAATCTGGGATCTGACTCTATGTCTGTTCGCGTCATGGCTGATTATCTTCCTGATTGTGGCCCGAGGAGTAAAGAGTTCAGGGAAGGCTGCCTATTTCCTTGCTCTCTTTCCATACGTCGTGATGATCATTTTACTTATAAGGTAAATTATCTACTTGTTAATCAAGCCAAATATTATAAACTATCATAAATAGCGGAAAAAAAAGATATTATGTTTTAAATTTCCAGTACCTCAATCCTGGAAGGTGCTGGTAATGGCATACTGTTTTTCCTTACTCCCCAATGGGAAAAGATTCTGGAACTAGACGTAAGTAATAAGTGCTCTATAATTAATCCTTAATCCGTATACAGTAAGTATTATTTACGAAAATTTCTTTACATGTTTTGGCTTTTTTTCAAGGTATGGTATGCCGCAGTCACTCAGCTATTCTTCTCGTTGTCTGTCTGTACCGGGGCCCTAATTATGTTCTCATCTTACAACGGCTTCAGACAAAATGTATACAGGTAAACCACTGAAGTAGTTCTATCCAGATTGCTTCTTTGGTCTAGCTAGGCTGATAAACACCGGCTACAGATTCCAATTCATTTAGTTGGTATTGCACCGATCGTTTTTTCGCTGAACACCTAACAGAAGTTTCGGTATCTATTTCTTTAAATAAGTAGTGTTTTATTTTCAATTTAGCCTGGCTGGACCTTGGCATTTACATTTCTTAGTTATTCATGCAATGCGTATTATCGAAACACTTATTCTTCTACATATCTGGCCCTGAACACAACTTCGAACAGCGCTAGTGCCCAGAAGGCCTACTACGAAAACTATAATACGATAATAATTATGCGGATTTCGTTTTTCGTAGTAGATGTCCTGAGCTGAGGTGTGATAATAGACATGTTGCATCGCATTTATGCGATGCAACACTTGTGTGTAATAATCAACTTTTACCCAGCACATTATCCTTTTCAGAGACGCTATGATCGTGACGACCCTGGACACCTTCACGAGTCTTCTATCAGGCATCACAATATTCGGTATCCTCGGCAACTTGGCTCACGAGCTCAACCAAGAGGTGGCTGATGTCGTGGGGTCTGCTGGAACTGGACTGGCTTTTATTTCTTACCCCGATGCCATTGCCAAGACTTTCATGCCCCAGGTACGTAATCGTACATTAGATACGTTTGAATATTATGGTAGACCATTATAATCGCACAAGACATACCTTTTTTCGGTTGGATTTCAATTTCCCCAGACTGCCAAAACTGCCAACAAAATTGGAATTTCGTATCCAATTTTGTTGGCAGTTTTGGCAGGTTGCTATGGTACATAGGATTATCAATAACTTTGTTGCCTATTCCAGCTTTACTCGGTGCTGTTCTTTCTGATGATGTCGGTGCTGGGCGTCGGGTCGGGGGTGGCGCTGCTGTCGACCATCAACACGGTGCTGATGGACGCCTTCCCGAGGATCCGCACTGTCTTCATGTCTGCCATCTGCTGCACCGCCGGATTCGCTATTGGCTTGATTTACGTCACTCCGGTAAGTATATAGACAACAAGACAGTTGAATTATTTTCTTGCCTTGCCATGAAACTATTTTGTATGTTCAGCTGTAACAATCTGTAAAATAATATACCTACTTGATGTTTTTTTTTGAAAATGATTCTTTAATCACATTAAGTGTTTTCTCTATTACCGCTGTTTTATTTTAATATGGCACTTACCTACCTCAGAGTATTTTAAAACCTTGAAATTAGTAACAGACTGTTTTTAGGGTTCCGTAGCCGAATGGTAAAAAACGGAACCCTTATAGTTTCGTCAAGTCTGTCTGTCTGTCTGTCCGTCCGTCCGTATGTCACAGCCACTTTATTCCGAAACTATAAGCATCACACAGCTGAAACTTGGTAGGTAGGTGTATCTTATTCACCGCTTTCTGATTCAGATACAAAAAGTAAGAAAAATAATATTTAAGGGGGGGCTCTACATACATGAAACTAAAACCTAAAAATTTTTTTTTACTCAAACCTATGCGTGTGGGGTATCTATAGATAGGTCTTTTAAAATGATGTTTTCTAAAAGTCTAAGGTTTGAGATATAGACGTTTCCAAAGTGGTAAAATGGGCGTCCCCTCCCCCCATCTAACTTTTGAACTAAGAAAGCGAAAATTTAAAAAAATATATATATGATGTAGATCTCAACAAAAACTTGCTACGAAAGTTGGTTTAAATGCGATCGAACAAGTAGTTTTTGAGATATTGCACATTTTTATCAACCGCAAATATAACTTTGTCTTTCATACAAACACTATGAAAAATAAAGTTATTTTTGCTGTCACAAAATATTGTGATGTTTTCGTAAAGTGAAAGTAAATGGACCCTGAATTCAGTTAAGGGTGGCACGGAACCTTCAGTGCGCGGGTCCGACACGCACTTAGCCGGTTTTTTTAAAAGAAGACGCATTAACATAAATGAATACCACTAGAGCGAATGCCAGTCTCTTCTATTAGGCACCCCTATCTACTTAATTTGCACCAGGCAGCGTGAAATGACATCATGTTTTAAAGTCGCAACATCATCGCTTTCGTTATATCTAATAACACGTGTCGGCGAAATTGATGATAAATAAAAAGTCCGTGTAAAATTATGTTTTGGAGGACTAGTTTGGTTTGCGATAAACCTATATTCAGTTTATAAAAGTAAAAACTACTAGAAAATGTAGGTTTAAACGTTTGATTCCATTTTCAGGAAGGACAATTCATTTTGGAGCTCGTAGACTACTACGGAGGCACGTTCTTGGCGTTATTCTGTGCCATCGTTGAAATTATTGGCATCTTCTGGATCTATGGTTAGTAATTAAACAGATTTAAGACACAACTTCAATTAAATATGTATGTTTATATCGGTCCAATTGATCAATCTAAACCTTGAGATATTAAAATTAAGTTAAGGACCATATAGTTAACATGTCTGAATAAACCTTCCCAGGTCTGGAGAACATCACACTGGACATCGAGTTCATGTTAGGCATCAAGACGTCGTTCTACTGGCGCTGCTGTTGGGGCTTCATCACGCCCGCGCTCATGGTGGTAGTGTTCGTGTACGCACTCGTCTCCTACGAGGCGCTGGTCTTTGGAGGATACTACACTTACCCTGATGCCGGATACAGTACGTATTATGTACCTGAAAATGGTTGAATCTCCTTACCCTCCTTAGCTCTTTTAGCAGGGTTCTAAATTGATCTGTTATTTTGACGTTTAGCCTGTTGATTAGCTCAGAAAATAGTGTTTGATCGCCGCCGCATGTGCTAAATGGATCGTATCTTACGCCTACCTAGGGGCGTATTGCGATCCAACTTAATAATTTAGTTTAGACTTTAAAACTGGGTGAAGCTTATTGGTCAGTCGCCATATTAAATCATGAATAAGGATTTAACACAAGATGATGGTTTGATTGCAACAAATGCGTATGCTTTTAATTGATAGATTCTGATAGCTTAGTATTAAGAATGTCATTCAATGGTACTTGCGGTTATCCGCTTATAACTAGTATGTAATTTTATATGTCCCAAATATGAGCTTACTTATCTTACTAAGGTCAATACCTGTTGTTGTTATCAAGTTAACGTGTTGTTGGTGATAATGAACTTATCTTATCCGAGCATAATATTATCGAATATTTAATACGGACACGTGACTGCATTTCGGTCGGTGAAAGTATTTAATTAAATGAATCAATAGTTTAAGGCACGTATTTGCATCAGTCATTTGCTTATTTATTACTTAGCCTTGCTTGGGATATTTGTTTTTATATATGCATCTAACTAATCTTAACCCTATTATTATCACTGAATAGATTTATCTATTCAGTGATTATTATTATTATTCCGAAGTCCAATACATAATGTTATATCTAATCATCATATTATTACCGTAATACGTAGTTGGGTTTTATTCTTTATTATGATTAGAATCAACAAATACCTAAGTATCTAAAACTCAATGAATAAGGTTATGTCCTTTTTTCACGAGGAGAGCATTATGAAATACAATTTTGTAAACATGATTGTAGTCATGTAATTCTAGTGTTGAATAACGGTGGCCTCCCCGGCTATGCTGGCTATGAGACAAAGAGGACCTGGTTTGAATTTCAGTCAGGCCAAAAGTACAAGTTTTAGTGTCTTACAATAACCATCAGAACCTGGCTTCTGTTATGCTTAAGTAAATATTTTTTTATTTCAGTTGCTGGGTACTTGATGCTAGCCGCTGGAATCGCCTTCGTTCCCATATTCATTTTTGTCACCATGTATAAATACAGGACAGGCGGTTGTGTAGAGGTAAGACTTAAAAATTATGCTGTAAATTAAAAAACGATAACTAGTTATAACTACAATATTTCCAACAATGAAAAGAAAATGCAATGTTTCAAGCACAATAGAAAGTGACTAACTTCTACATAAAATGGAAACGTGTGTCATGTATTATCTATACCAAAAATTATCTCTATTGACGCAAAATGGTTTTCTATCCCTGATAATGTTACGTGCTATCGATTTGTGAGCTTGCACTATGTATGATTTATTAGATTTATTAAGCTATTCATTTTAATTAGTTATTCAACCGCTGAAAATTGGGAGGTCAGTCATTTTTGCGAATGAACGGGGCTGTATTGGTTGGTAACATTTTATCTTTTCAGACCACAAAGAAGTCGTTCCGTCCCAAACAATCGTGGGGTCCCCGACAAGCGGCCCTGCGTCAGGAATGGATCACGTTCAAGTCCAATGCCGAAGCTGATCGGCTGATGCGGAACCCATCCATTATCAGGCATTACTGGAACATCTTCACTGGTGGGTACCGGCGCTGAAACTATAGTGAGACTCCCAAAGAATATAAGTTTTAACTTAGTGCCACTTGCTTGAAATAGGTTTTTGTAAGTTTGTACATAGTTCATTCAATTTATACAGTTCATAATCAAAGTAGATACCTACTTACATCATACAAATGTAAAGTATTCTTTGTGGCTGTGTATTAAGTTGTCCTAGATAAAAATTTGAGTATTGTTAATTATTATAAGACTAAGATCTATATATAGTTTAGGTAGATAAAAGCTAACAAATTTATTGTATTAACTAAGTATTTTTTTACAAATGCTACAATTTCCAATAATAATGATATAGCTATCAAGAAATACCTGCAGGCATTTTATTTAAAACGATACCTATTCTACTACTTACATTTAAAAGCGAACGAGCAATTGATTTTCATGTTACCCTTATTTCAAAGTCAAGTCAATCAAGTTTCAAGTCTCACGTTCAAAACTCTATATACATGTTTTTTTTAAAAAAAAGTAACTCGAAATATATTAATAAATTGCAGATAGATAAAGGAAGTAATTTTAAAGCATTTAGCTCAGCGTTGATAAGAACGCTCCGTCAGTCAATTAGTGCCTACATTATTCAGACTGGAGGTTTCTTGACTAATTATTTCCGCTGAATATGTCTGACTGAGTTATACCAACAAGATACCCAAGTTGCTAGAATAACTATTAATTGCATATGATGATGATCAAATTAAAAGTCATATTAGAGATTTAGAAGTGATCTGTTTCATATAATTAGATAATAAATACAGACAGTGGTTTACGACAGTCACACAGTGATGTAAGTAGAGTAAATTGAATTAATCATATTTACTTGTAGTTCAATGAAAACTCTGTAACAGTTATAATAATGCCTGTCTTTTTAAATGAATTGTGCTCGTAGCACCATTAGATGCGGGTACTTCCCGCATTGCAATGAGGCCTTCCGACTTCCTATATAATACATAAGAAACTGACTTGAGTGCTGACTTAAAATAATGTTATTCATAAGGAAATTATTGTCAGTCGATATATAGAAGCCTACAACTTGGCTTGGATCGGGTGTTTGTTCCGGAATTCGCATTAGGCATTTTATTTTGCTTATGTTCTGACTGACTGTTTTTCATGCATCTATAAATTTTAAAGTTACACAGACAGACAGTGACAAAGTACCTAATTACGGAAAATTACGTCTGATACGTTTAATAGAACACAATCTCTTCAAGATTTTTTAATGAGATAAAAATTGTCATATGAATGCTAGTCTATGGTATTTGTACTATGGGCCATGTATAGCCTAATAATAAATGAATAAATAAATTAATAAATGTAAAGGAGTAGAACGCGCAGCGCCAGGTATGTGCAATATAGCACGGAGATATGAGTGATATCTCTATTTTTAAGGACTGAAATAGTTTGCAGCGGTCCGCGATATGATGCCACGGGGTCTCGGTATTATAACCTCTAGGATAGTACACACTTAAAATGTAGTTAATCTAATGGTAAAGGTCATTAAATTATTTTCCAAAATCCAAAAAGGGTTGTCTTAATTCTCCTTTAGATTGTTCTGTTCTTGAGGCTTTGTTGAAACACAGTTACTTTCATACACTATTAATTAGATGATATGTATAGGTACTTACTTATGACTCTTATTAGATAGACATTAGCAGCTCAACTAGCAAGGAGAGAGTGTCTCTATTTAGAATCATCTGTTTCGTGCGAGTTTCATTGACTTTTCAAATTCAAATTCAAATTCAAATTCAAAATCTTTATTTCAATTTAGGTCATGAAATGACACTTATGAACGTCAAAATATACAGTGAAAAAAATAAAAATAAATGTGCCCTGAAAGGGCCGAAACATGTCTCCTTATCTTTTGGGCCCTACCAGCGCTTCGAGACAGAACACAGACAATTGGGCAAGTGCTGAGAAGAAACGCCGGAACAAACTCAGTCACCACTAGCTGCCGTAAAATCAAAATCATCAAAGGTAAGTACATCAGTCGGTGCAGGCTGGACGGACCACACATTCGTGTCGTTTAGATAGTCTTGAACCTTATAATAGCCTTTAGACATAAGCGTGTTTTTAACGTGTTTCTTAAATTTATCAACCGGCAATTCGACAAGATTGTGTGGTATATTATTAAAGAATTTTATACAATTTCCCATAAACGAATTACTAGTTTTAACTAATCTGAAGTTAGGAACGACAAGCTTGTGTTTATTTCTTGTGTTATATGGGTGAATGTCGCTTTTCTTCATGAAATTATCTAAATTTTTACGGACGTACATTATATTATCAAAAATGTATTGAGAAGCCACAGTTAATATGTTGATTTTCTTAAAGACCTCTCTCAGGGAGTCACGAGGACTAAGTTTATAAATAGTTTTTGATTTCTGTACCAAAAATGCGCACAATGAAGCGGTTTACCTATAGTTTAGAATTCACAGCATATAGTTGATATAGTAAAGTAGCAGATACCACAGCTCCGCCCCTGCAAATATTGGATTTCATGTAAAAACTTTCATCACCCTTTTTCTCCCCCTAGGCCTAGGCAAAATTATTCCCTAGGGAATGACAATTCGCCTTTAAGAGTATGTAATGTCCATCTCAGTGGTCTAAGATAACTCTACATATATCTATTTAAAAAAAACTAAATCAGAGATTGTAGAATGGAAAAGAACATACCTTAGCATATTATAGCATAAGTTGTTTTTTTTTTTCAAATTATAACGGCTACTGGTACTTCAGAAACAAAAGTAAGTATGTAAATTCCATTCATCTTTGCTAGTCCAACAATTTCAATATTTTTGTAACTTTTAAAATAATATCAGCAAATAAAATAATTTTACTATTTAATTTAAAAAGATCTCAGTGTTGAACGATGAATAAGCTATGATGTTGTAAGTTTTGTGTTCATCTTGTTTTAAAATGAATATTTTCGCTAAAAAGGACCAAGATTGTTTACAATGTTGGACTAGCAAAAATTAATGAACTTTAGGTACTTTTACCAATCGAAGACACCTACTTTACTTACCTAGGTACAACATATTGCTGCTGTTAGCGTTAATATCATTTTGTTCGGTAAAAGATACAAGGAATGAAATGCATTGCAGTAGGCTTTTTAAGAAAACCACAGAAAAAGTTTATATTGTAGTAATAATGGCAGCAATGAATTCAAGATCGATCAAAAAACTCTAGAAATAACAACACAACACAACAAAAACCGGCCAAGTGCGAGTCGGACTCGCGCACTGAGGGTTCCGTGCCAACTTCAACTGAATTAGGGATCCAGTTACTTCCACTTAGCGAAAATACTCTATTTTTTGATGACAGCAAATATAACTTTGTTTTTCATAGTGTTTGTATGAAGAACAAAGTTATGTTCGCGGTTGTTAAAAATGTTCAAACCAATTTTCGTTGAAAGTATTTGTTAAGATCTACATCATCTATTTTTTCAAAATTTACACTCCCTTAGTTCAAAAGTTAGATGAGGGGGGGACGCCCATTTTACCACTTTGGAAGCGTCTGTCTCTAAAATGTTAGACTTTTAGGGAAAATGGTTTGAGAAACCTCGATGTCATTTTGAAAGACCTATTCATAGACACCCCACACGCATATAGGTTTGACAAAATTTATTTTTTTAGGTTTTAGTTTCATGTATGGGAGCCCCCCTTAAATATTATTATATTTTAAATTTTATATGAGAATCGTAAATCGGTTAATAGGATACATCTACCTACCATGTTTAAACTGAGTAATGCGAACGGACAGATAGACAGACAGACAGACAGACTTGACGAAACTATAAGGGTTCCGTTTTTTGCCATTCGGCTACGGAACCCTAAAAATGGAGAGCAAACAAGAAGTAAAAAGATAAGTTTCAGTTATGTTAAGTAGGTAGCCTAATATTAATACAAGAAATAAGTATGTTATCTAAAGTAAGAGATACTTATCTAAATATGTAATGAAGTGCTATTCAGATTTTATATGTTGAAATCTTCGATTGATACTTAACAGTATAAAAATATTAGCTACTTGACCTAAATATTAATTCATTACGATAATGCTTTTCTAAATCAAATCACAAAACGATGAGTTTGTGTTTGCGTAACTGAAGTATTCTGTGATAACTACATCCTCTGTCACTGGACTATTAATTTCAGTCATCATAACTGTTACTGCTTATTCACAGGTAGTACTTTACCTTAACGACAAAATCATAGCAATAAGACTAACAAAAGTGACAAAGAATATGACTAACGTTTTCAGGTTAAAACAGTTACCTCCTCAAACATGAGTACTTATGTAAAGGCATGATAGGATTAACAATCAAATTTGAATAATTGAGACCTAACTGCCGCGATAAGAATCTTATTCGTTATCGGTCTATCACTCCGTACACGTGAGACTAAATGCTTTGTTAACTACGGCTTATGAATCGCGTATAGTGTAGGAAAAGACCTAGTTTGTGTCTAGAATAAATAAAAACCGGCCAAGTGCGAGTCGGACTCGCGCACCGAGGGTTCCGTACAAACCTGCAAGGTTTACAAAGTTCGTTCATTACGACAATCGAGTCATAACTATGGTATTTTTATTGCAAAATGAAATTCATAACATTACAATGGGGAAAGATGGAGGAGCATAAATTTAAGACAAAGACAAAATATGCGGTATCAATGGTTGTACTTTTGCGTTTTTGCGTTGACTTAGATTTTTTTTTCACGGGTTAAAGGCAATTAGATCTAAGTATTTGATATGAATTTCAACTTGATAGCTCTACGCGTTCATGAGGAAAAAAGTAATAAGTTTATATTTATTAAAAAATATATATTTTGTAATGTAACTAAAAATTTAAGGTTTTCGGAATTTTTCCTTTATGTGTGCTATAAAACGTTGCTTCATGCCAAATTTCAAGATTCTAGGTCGACTGGAAGTACCCTTTATAGAGTAAGATCCCAGGGCCCCCAGATGTTCCTTATTTTTGAAGTAATTAATTTTACAGTATAGACACTCTTATATGTGTTTAAGAGTGTATGCATGCTCGCTAGCTTGGCTAGGCGGCCCGTTCGCAGGTAGCAGGTAGGAAAGGTAGACAAAAACATAACGAACTTTTGTTAAATTCGAAGCACTGATTTTTATATATGTCACACAGAATATTATTAAAAATAAATATTTCATATTGACAGACCGTTTCTGTGGGCCGTAACTCCTCCCAGACGCTTTAAATTTTATTTAATAAAAAATTAACTTTTCTTACATTCGAAGTCGTCAATTTTAAATATGATCCTTGGGGCACTATTTTAATACCTTTTGTGGACAGCCAGACCAATCCAAAGGGCCAAACATTCTCCCAGACACAACTAAAATTGTAATTAAGTCCCTAGAAACAATTTTTTTTTGCCTACAAAGTGTATGTTTTCAACAACAAATTATTAAGTATATTTTCAACAACAATTATTGAGCACAAATGAAAATTTATTATTATTATAGTAATAAAAAAATACAGTCATTTTGTAAAAATATTATCTTTTCCATGAGTGTCAGCTTCATATGAGTTTCGACTTTCATCCTCTGAGCAATCCTGGATTTCAATATTCAAGTCGTCATCATCGTTATTATCGTTATTTGAATCTTCTGAAAATACAATAAAATTATTTAAGATATGAATGAATTGCTCTACATATAAGAAATTAATTTGATGTGAACTTAATGTACCTGATTCATTTTCGAGTAATTCACTGACTAGACTTTGTAACAGATTGCCATCGAACCAGTAAAATGTATATTGGTTCTCATCTCATCCAACGTCCACCCATTATTCTTTGGACTGATACCAGGTAAAATTTGTGTATGTGCATTATTCCATATACTTGCGATATAGTTTGCTCGATAGAATTGCTGGAGTAGTTCGCTTTTGCAGGGTGGCAAATTACATGAATCAATGTTTCTCACATTTTTTCTATTAAATTTTTCCCTCACGTCAGATACTGTGTAAGTATCAATAAAAAGTTGACCTAGCAGCATTCACATCGTGTATTCCGTGGACATTGTACACATCGCAAATAAATTTTTGTTACATCGAATACTTCACGTTTTGTGTCATCATCAGTAAATAATCGTACTTCACCGAATTGGAGAAAGGCTTGTTGGTATTCTACATTTTTCTTCAATATATTGAAAGGTCTTTGTTTTCCTCTCTTGAAGAAAGCAGGGTTTTAGTCACACCCTGTTAAAGCATGGAATCCTGGCAAGCTTCTACATAGAGATGATCCCAAGTTCTCATAGATTTTGGTAATGTCAACATATCTTTGCTTATTTCCAACACCGGTTAATATTCAAACGTGTGAATTATCATGTTTCATATTCTTAATTACAATTTTAATTGTGTCTGGGAGAATGTTTGGCCATTTAGATTGGTCTGGCTGTCCACAAAAGGTATTAAAATAGTGCCCATAGTAAAAATAGTCGAATGTAAGAAAAGTTAATTTTTTTGAAAATAAAATTTAAAGCGTCTGGGAGGAGTTACGGCCCACAGAAACGGTCTGTCAATATGAAATATTTATTTTTAATAATATTCTGTGTAACAATATATAAAAATCAGTGCTTCGAATTTAACAAAAGTTCGTTTTGTTTTTGTCTACCTTTCCTACCTGCTACCTGCGAACGGGCCGCCTAGCCAAGCTAGCGAGCATGCACACACTCTTAAACACATATAAGAGTGTCTATACTGTAAAATTCATTACTTCAAAAATAAGGAACGTCTGGGGGCCCTGGGATCTTATACTATTAGGTTTTGATTCCCTTGCGAGTACTTGCGAGTTTCAAAATATGCAGCTTAAATTGCTGTTTCTTTTGATTGCGTTGACATAGAAATTTGATTTTGTTACAGCTTAAAGGTATTATAGACCTGAGTATTTGGTATGAATTTCAATTTAATACCTCTACGCGTTTATGAGGAAATGGGTAGTAAGTTTAAAATTATTAAAAAAATATATATTATGTGATGTAACTAAAAATTTATGGTTTTCGTAATTTTTCCTTTATCTATGCTATAAGACGTTGCTTCGTACCAAATTTCAAGATTCTGAGTTCACGGGAAGCACCCTGTAGGTTTTGATTCCCTTGCAAGTGTCGAAAGTTTGCGGCATAAACGGCTGTATCTTTTGATTGCGTTGGCTTAGAAGTTTGATTTTTTCACAGAGTAATTGATATAAATTTCAGCTTCATACCTCCACGCGTTCCTGAGAAAAAGGGTCTTGACAGACGGACGGACGGACGGACAGACGGACAACAAAGTGATCCTATAAGGGTTCCGTTTTTTCCTTTTGAGGTACGGAACCCTAAAAACAACAAACACGGGAACTACATAGTAATTGGTATCTACAATACCTAATTAATATTCCTTTTATGACTTCTACAATAGAGTGGAATGGATAACGGTGGGTTCACGTCGGGGGATCCTCCACCCACAACTTCAGCTGGTTCGACTTGGGTCCCTGATTCTGTACCGCCCTTGACTACGACGCCAGGAAAAATGAAGTCTGAATTCCAGCCAACCGAACCTCCAGCAAATGCGAAAGTGTCAGCACTAGAACTATCAGACATATCGAAACAAGTGAGTGCCAAAACACTGCTAATGAAAGCTTTAAGATTTGCCAATTTCATTTGCCATGTCGGATTAGACAATTTTTAAATGATAAGATAATGTAACGTGTTTATAAAATAAAATATTTTGTTAAACACACACAAATATTGTGTTTTTTAAACACATTTGTTTCAGGACTCGCACAAATCTGACCCTGAAAGTGATGAGCCTCAGCGCGCTATGTGGGATAACCAGTTGGAGTTCCTGATGTCCTGTATCGCCACCTCGGTTGGTCTTGGCAACGTTTGGCGATTTCCTTTCGTGGCCTACACAAATGGCGGAGGGGCGTTCCTTATTCCTTACATCATAGTTTTGTTTCTTGTAGGAAAACCTATGTACTATTTGGAATGTGTTATGGGGCAGTTCAGTTCGAGAAACTCTGTAACTGTGTGGGCACTATCTCCTGCGTTAAAAGGTATGTTTACTCGTACATGGACCTAAGACGTTATGTGCGTTATTCTTTTACTGATGTTCGTGTTTTAACTCTAGCATCTACTGTATCATAAGATAAGAAGTTCTAAAAGATCACTTTATAGTCAGTCGAAAATATGAAATAGTCTTAAGCGCCTTTGGGCCCGGTACTAAATTGTTAATGATTGATGTTTTTTCAGGTATAGGATACTCGCAAGCGTTAGTGTGCAGTTTCATCTTAACGTACTATGTGTCAATAGTGGGTTTGTGCCTGTATTACCTGGCGATGAGCTTCCAAGCTGAGTTGCCCTGGTCAGTGTGCGACCCCAGCTGGGTCGACTGTGTCCCGTCCAACCCCGACAACAACACTATTATAACGAATACCAGTGTTAGTAGCGCGGAATTTTATTTTATGTAAGTTAAATAAAACGTTTTTAATCACCAATTATGGTAAACTTCACGGTTTTTTATAAGTAAATAATTTACAATCGCCAAACATTTGTCTTGAATCTACGAGTACTATTTTTAGACTAACAAATATTCGAATTAATTAGGCACAACATTATTCAAATTTGCCTTAATACAGTTCCAAAATCTCAAGGCTCTATCCTCATACTATTTTCAGAAAGACAGTTCTGCAGCAGAATGATGGTCTAGAATATGGACTTGGTTAGTATTTTTCTAGACATTATTGTTTTACTACTTCATCATGAAATCTTACCTAAATCCAGCATGACTTGATTACCAGGCAATTTCCCGTATTTACCTAGTTTTTAATTTATTTCAGGGACACCCATTTGGTATCTTTGCTTGTGTCTATTCCTATCGTGGGTCATCATCTTCGTGATCGTCGCTAGAGGAGTGAAGAGTTCTGGGAAAGCTGCTTACTTCCTGGCCATCTTCCCTTACATAGTGATGCTCATCTTACTGATAACGTGAGTATTCTTAGTCAAAAGTCTTCTCTACAAACTAGCTAGCCTTTGCACTCATTACCAGAATTTGTCATAATATAATAGTATAGTGATTAGAGCTGTGTTAGAGTCGAAAATTCGTTTGACGTAGGTAAAATCTTGTATGCGAAGTAAAAGTTTAAAAACCTTTAAAATAGTCATGTATTGCATTTTCAGAACATTATTACTAAACGGTGCTGGCAATGGAATCTTGTTTTTCATCACACCACAATGGGATAAACTTTTAAAACTTGAAGTAAGTATTTTCTTCTTGTCATGAATGAATCTTTTTGAACAAACGCTATCCATGAAAGAAAGAAAGTTACTTTCTCCAGCACATTCCCATGAGTAGTTGTTGGGCAGGGAGAAGTGTTGTAGTTCATTAACTGTTAATGAACTACAACACTTCTAAAAGAAAAAGTAGGTATTAATTTTTATTTCTTACAACTTGCCAGTTTGAAATGTGGTGTGTAGTTGTTGGGCAGAGAGAAGTGGTGTAGTTCATTAACGGTTAATGATAATCTATTTTTTTAAAATAAAATAAATGTAATTAAAGTAATTGATTTGATTGCAATTTCAGGTGTGGTACGCGGCGGTGACTCAAGTATTTTACTCCTTGTCAGTGTGTACTGGCGCCATTATCATGTTCTCGTCATATAACGGCTTCAAACAAAATGTTTATCGGTAAGCTTTAGCAGTACTGTTTAATGAATTAACTTAATTACATTATGTGGCTCTAGCTAGCATTATACAGCGTGTAGTCTATAAAAGGGCCAAATTTTTTTATGAATGATTCTACAGAGTATACGTAGGTGGTAATAGTGCCCTAAAATGCTTTAACTCAGAGATATAGTAATCCAAAGTTACAATCCCTTATCATCAATCAACATATATGAAAATCACTAACTCGTTTTAGTAAAATAACAATCTCGAGTAATATACTCGACACATAATATTTGTTTGCAAACATTGCTGGCTCGATGTCAGTTGTTAAAAAAGAACAATGAATTTATTTTATAATATATTAAAACCATTTCGAATTGATAATTAAATTAAAGGGAGTATATTGAAAAAAAAAAACCTGCTTTTACAGGCCACATCCTGTTTTTGAGCGTGTTCGTTATCGTTAGCATAAGCGTAAGCGTTTGCCACTTGCCTAGAGCCTCTGATTTTGATCTTACATGTGTCTCTTTTGATACATACCGATGACATTATGCGTTAACCTACCTCGATCAGCCTTGATTATTGATTAAATAAGTAAAATAAATACCAAACAGAATTCCATAATTTACTCAACGATTTACACACTTTCCAGGGACGCGATGATTGTAACAACCCTGGACACATTCACGAGTCTTCTCTCCGGCATCACCATCTTTGGAATCCTGGGCAATCTGGCGTACGAGCTAAACACCGAAGTGGACGCGGTCGTCGGCTCTGGAGGAACTGGCCTCGCGTTTATATCTTACCCTGATGCTATCGCCAAGACGTTCTTGCCACAGGTATGTAAACTGACACTCCTGACTTGCAGGAAATCATGTTATAGTATTTGTTTTGTTTTTGGTAACCTTGCGCAATTTTTATGAGCAATGTCGTATTATTTATTATATATAAACTCGTCTCTAGTTAGAAAATTAATGGTATCGTAATTTACGAAGTCAAAATATTCAATATCCTGGTCGTACCGCCCACAATCATTTCTGCTTAGCCACAAAGGTATGGTTGTTAGAAGAGAAGAGAAGAGAAGTCCACTTGCTGTATAAATTTTGGTTGTGGAATAAATTATAAACTTAAATAAATAGAATATACGTCGAAATTCGTTATTAAGGCGCGTATGCACCGTATACTTTTCGTATGAACTTTGACCGTTATTTGACGTATCTTATAATGAAAGTATGTGGTCCAATCTAGCCTCCCTCACTGTCGTTTCACAGCTACAGGCCTGTTACATAGTTGTACTATCGAGGTCACCACCTCAAGAGTCAAAATCGCTTGCACCTTGCATCGTGTTTTGTTTGGATTGACGCCCGTTTTCGTATCGTTTGTGCAAGCGATTTTCGGTCAAAAGTGGTTAGGCGCCAGAGTCATCCACCATACCTCACTGACAAAGCGCTAACCATGGTAGTTTAATATTCCAGTTGTTCTCCGTGCTGTTCTTCCTGATGATGGCGGTACTGGGCATCGGGTCGGGGGTGGCGCTGCTGTCGACGATCAACACAGTCGTGCTTGACGCCTTCCCGCGCGTGCCCACCATCTACGTCTCCGCTATATGCTGCACCGTCGGCTTCGGCCTCGGCATCGTTTACTGTACTCCGGTTAGTGCCACTATAAATCCATACTAGCTATACTTAGCCATACGCCATACTAATATCATGGTCATTCTAAGACTCTATTGTTGAATCGCGTCATAATACGAGTGATATTGTTCGAAAATTACAATACTACTATAAAATCACGTTTGAGGGGCGTAGTTAAATTTTTTTCAACAGATTTTTGAACATCGAAAATTTCTCAAAGTAAATCAACACCATATTGACGCGAGTGATTAAAAAAAAAGGGACCCATTCCTGTGCTTTTGCACCATCGAGTCCGCCATCAGCTTTGGTATCATTTACCGTACTCTGGTTGCTAAACAACGCCAGGACCACATGCAACTACAAAAAACCGGCCAAGTGCGAATCGGACGCGCTCACTGAGGGTTCCGTGCCAACTTTAAACTGAATCAAGGGTCCACTCACTTACACCTAGCCACAATACCACAATATTTTTGACAGCAGCTGAATACATTTACTTTGTTTGCACTTTAAGATCCAATTTTATGTATGTATTCTCGCATATAAATTTTCTGATTTCTTATTTCTGAAGCAAAAATTACCTCATAGATCCATGACCACGAAAGATTTGTTCGATTCGAAACTGCAGGATGTAAAATTTAATTTTACGTTTAATGTTTTTTTTCAGGGTGGCCAATACGTATTGGAGCTGGTTGACTACTACGGAGGTACATTCCTTGTACTCTTCTGTGCCATATCGGAAATCATTGGCATTTGCTGGATATACGGTGCGTATCTTAAAGATCACGTTTATTCAGTTTTACACGCGGGTACAATCTATGTTTGTGCAATCATCAATATGTGTATGTAAACCACAAAAGTATTACTACTTTTTGTAAATGGCTAGAGAAAACATATGCATAATGTAAATAGCATATTTAACATTGCCTAAATATATTGTCTGTATATGAAGAGGCAAATTAACTACGCTAATCTAATTAAATCTTCTAACACAACTTAAAGAATGTAAGCAAGCACATTATCAATGGTTATTTTTGAACCACTCTCGTCGATATGGCGTGTGATTTGCTTTGGATATATTTTTAATTTTTTAATAAAATCCTCAAGTAATTGATTAAAAAAATACATCCCAATTTTGTTACAACTTCCGTCTATGTTAAGCGTGATTTTGGTACTATTTTATTTGATTTTCGAACGAAAAGCATTACGCTAGTGATTTAGAACAAAAATAACTTATATTGACGCCAGTAATTCAAAAATAGGGCCCCAAGTATTGACGGCAATAAGATAGGGTAAATAAAATGCATGATGAGAGAGATGAGATGGAGAAACATCGCCAGACGTGCTGCAGACCTAAAAGTGAGCAGTGTGTGACGGCGAGCCGCAACCCTGTCCATCTACACGCTGCACGCACGACCACTCTGTCAAGAGTGCCCGACTAAGAAGAAGAAGAATAAGATGCATAAATGTTATGGTTAAGAATGTTTTTTAACACTCACAGTGTCATGTTCTTTCATGAAGAAGAAAGATGCTGGTTCGAGTCCCGCCCGTGCGCAATTTTTGGTTTCTTATTTCGTCCTTTAAGAATGCATAAATATTTTTTGTTCGTTTTCCAGGTCTAGACAGCCTGTGCCTAGACATCGAGTTCATGCTGGGCATCAAGACGTCGTTCTACTGGCGACTCTGCTGGGGCATCGTGACACCCGCGCTCATGCTCACCGTCTTCATCTATGGGTTCGCCACCTACGAGGAACTAACGTTTGGCGAAGATTACGTTTACACGGCAGCTGCTAATGGTTTGTTTATTTTTTCTTTCAATTAAAACATGCTACTAAAACCAAGGCCAAGTGCAAGTTGGACTGGCGGACTGAGGGTGCCGTGCCAACTTTGTAGTTTATTTTTTAGTATGGGTTTGCTCTTGACTCCAGACCAAGCCAAGTGCGACTAAGACGGTAAAGATGGTTGAAGAGATGGAACAAGCTCACCCAGAAGAAGCCTGTTTACTCTAACTTTGAATAGATTCGGATTGTTATCACTAGGTTTTATGTAATCGGATTTTATACAATCTAAAGAAACTCAACACTTAATGAATCTATTTTTCCTTGCAGCTGCTGGATACACTATGCTGGGAGCGGGTATTGTCATAGTACCAATAGTAATGTTCATCGTGCTATGGAAAAACCGTCATGATGGCCTATTAAAGGTTTGTATTCATATCTCAAAGTGCTAAGATTCGGTTTGGCTCTCGTCGATCGAACTAAAGCTTTTTCATCTATAGTACCTACATTTTTAGTATCGCCATAAAACTATACATATAGGTCTGGAACCTGCTGGAGCATCCGATATACTAACACAAATATAATGTGTTTACTTGTTTTTGCTTTTGCAGATGTTTACGAAGTCGTTCCACTACAGTACATCCTGGGGCCCTCGGTCTGCCTTAGAAAAAGAAGAGTGGAAGAAATTCAGAGAAGACGCCAGAAATGATCAATTAGATATTAGTTTTTGGAGGCGCTTATGGAACGTCTTTACTGGGGTGCATAGGTGGAACAAATAATCTAGTCAATCTTAGTTAGTTTTATGTAAATATGTAAATATTAGTCGTGTTAATAAACCGAATTGTAAGTTGATATCCAAGATCCTATTAATCTTAAGTCAAGATTATTATTATTTTCATTTAATTAAAAAATACTGAGATTTGGACTTCCTCTTTCTTTCTTTGTCTATATACCGTATATTGTCAAAATTTGCGAGATTATAATTTAACGCGTTAGATTGTAATCTGTCGATTTATTGTGATTTAATCTCGACAAGGTTTAGCATTTATGCTTTTTTGTACTTACATGTCAATCCTTCACCTATCCACACCACTTTGCATTGTGATTCTTCATTTTATTTTATCCACTAAAGCGTTTTATTAAGTTCGGTATAGTTCACAATAAATCGTCAGATTAAAATCTAACGGACTCAAAATCGTTAGATTGTAATTTCGCGGTTTTTACAATATCCCGTTTCATATAAAGCAACGACTAACACCCAATAGTGTAACGTAATTAACGAAAATATAGTAATTCCATGTTTTACTGCTTAATTACTCTAAAGAAATTCAAAGGCACGTTTCTAAAAGTAACTTATTAGCGTAGCATTTATTACTTCGACTCACAATCGTTAATCGGTCACAATCGGTTTACACAAAAAAAAACTGTAACATTCGCTACTACTGACAGTCGTTGTAATGTATTTCCTTATCTTGGCCTTTTTTCGTAGCACAATAAACGCTACAAGTCGTAGTATAATACTTCGACTCGTGGTCGGTGTAGCCAATTTTGAGGGCGGTTGTCGTAGCACGATGGCTACTTTGCTACGATTCGTAGTTAGTGATTTTTTCATACCAACACTATACCTTGATAAGAAAATGGCACGAAAAATATTTAAGTGACCAAAAGCAAAACTTAATTGATTTTATTATGCTCATATTTTATGTTAGTATCAGAAAACGAAACATAGAGGTAATTTAAAATTCAATCTAGTGGTTCTGCGGTCAGCCGCATCAGACCCATTAAGATTCAATTCCATTTTGTTTTAGGGAATCCTACCTACCTAATAATAACTTAGGCATAATGTAGCAGAACTTTTATAAGTACAAGTAATAAAACTAGATTCTTATGAATGTTATTTAACTACATCATACGAATAGGTCCCAAATTACTTCAATAACAACACAAAACTTTAATAAAATAATATAGAAACTAAATATGTAACAAATAACTAATGCTTCCTATTTACATTTTAAATGTACTGTAATGTTTTCTTAAAAAATAACGGCTAAGTGCGAGTCGGACCCACGCACTGAGGGTTTCGTTCGTGCCACCCTTAACTGGATTCGGGGTCCACTTACTTCCATCCAGCGAAAATATCACAATATTTTTGACTTCTGTAAACCTAGTTACTTTGTTAATAATATTTAGTTACTTGAAACTATTAAAGAAACATTTTCAACACTATTTATTGAGTTTAATTGCACGCGAAAAAGGCACGGCCAAGAATAGTTAAATGTGACATTCAATCTAAACCTTTTATTAATGACGTCATAAACATATATTGTTCTAATCTTATCGTAGGAAATTACTTTGATATTATAATTATAATGATCTCAGCAAGAATTTCTGAATATCCGTATCGCATCTAGGTATATATTTTTTGCACTGTAATTTTAAACTTTTAAGTGTATGTACCACGATACACACATTTTGTACTTTATCTAAATGGTTGTCCAAGGTTTGGTTGTAGGTACCTTTATACTTTTATGTAGCGAAAGCATGAGTTACATACAATAGATCCCAACCTTTTAAAATAAATATGCGCGAGTCAGCAAAGCCAGAATTTTCTTTCTTGTGATACGAATATAAGACAACGGGGGCGTCTCCCATGAATAGTGAAATATTAACACCGTTACCCTATGCCGTAAAGATAAGGAATCTAGGAGCTTATAATTGTACCTATGAATGGTCAATATGTAGATACCTCGTGGGTATGTAGAAGATATGTTTTAAAGCATGCTATCTCTAGATTTTTAGCAGACATGTTAAGCTTCTTAATTCAATTAGGTGATTTTAAATGCATGATGTATACACGATCACGTACCGTCTACTATACCTAATTATATTATGATGATTTGACAATTTGATTGATAGAGTAAGGCGGTTACGAGCTTTGATTGAAGTAAGGTATCATTATTAATCTCAATAATTAAATAAAACCTTGAAACGTCTATCTATTTACAACGTAGGATGTGCACCCATCGTATTTGAGTTGGATGTGAAAGTTCACAAACGGAGTTCCTAGTCGTTTTAAGTGCTAACTAAAGTAATGGTAAAGTCATAGGTTAGTGACGTTAGAAAAGGGCCTTAGATTTTTTACTATGGAACCTGGCTCACTTTGTATTTAGATTTCTTCGAAATGGTCCATTTTTCCACACTAACTAAGGCATTAATTAGTATGGATAAATTGTCAAAAAGTCAAATTTTCCACACTAGTGTGGAAAATCGGAATAACCCGATAACAGTGTGGTAAATTCTGCGTGCCAAATCCTTTTTAATTCGAATATTTTATTAGTAGGTTGAGCGCAATACAGTTTGTTAATAATATTTAGATATCGATGAAGAAAAAGCATAACTTTTTCTGCGCATTCCTATCTTTCGTTCAACATTGTTATCAAAAGGGAAATATAAACTCATATTGAAAACTGGTTTTACCACAGATATGAGCATGCTAGATAAGAACAATAAAATATATACCTACCTCTTTTATTACCCTTTGTTACCTAGTAGGTATTGAGAAAAAAATTACATACAATGTATATACGGTCAATGTATCTATGCCTTGCTGAGAAAACTCTCACGCTGTCTTCAGATTGGGCAGACTCTTATATCCTTATGCCTACCCGTTAAGTACATGTGTATCTCCTTACCAGTAGACTGTCTTATTATTATTATATAATTATATCTTTCATCATCTTCTTCTATCTTCTATCGTTTACGTTTGTGTTTGACTGCCTCTGTGGCGCAGCGGTTAGTGGGTCGCATTTGAAAGCGCCGGCTGCGCGCCAAAATTATACCTGGGTTTTTCAGATCAGTTTTCTCAGGGTAGCCCGGAGTTAGGAAGTTGGCGGTGTTTCACCCCCGTGCCTCGGAAAGCACTTAAAGCCGTTGGTTCTGCGCCTGAATGCCTACTACGAAAAACGAAATCCGTCAATACGATAATCGTTTTGCGGATACGAAGTATTTCGTATCGTAGTAAGGTTTCCATACTAAAAACGTTTCGGATCCGAAAAACGATGATCGTATTGACGGATATCGTTTATCGTAGTAGACCTTCTGATCTCTCTCCGGTCGTGTCAGATTGCTGTCCTATCGGGCTATGAGAGTGTAAGGAATAGAGAGTGCACCTGTGTTTGCGCACACACTTGTGCACTAAGTATAATACCAATATCCCGCCCAGTCGGTTAGTCGTTGTGACTGGCCACCGTAGTCGTAATTGGCTATGGGGACTATTGATCTTGAAAGGCACTGAGAGTGTATTTTGCATGAGTAATGTTCTGTGTTGCCTGATTTTTTTAAAGTTGAAGAGGTTGTTTGTTTGTTTGAACGTGCAAATCGCGGTAATTACTGGACCGAATGAAAAAAAATGGTGTTAGACAGGTTTATTGATTTTCATGATTCTTACTATGTTGGATTTGTCTTGGTCCGGAGGATACATTAGAGGGGGTTATTTTGACGACTATTTTCATTCACTATTTTAGACTTAGAATCCATAAGCTTAATTTGGTAAAGTGCTTTCTTCTATTACAAATCTTTAGGTCGTTGTTTCTGTTGTATTTGATGCTGCAAAATTTTACAGAAAAGCACGTGCATTCGTGTGAAAACAGCGCATTATTAAATCAATCTCTTACTTATCGCGTCCAGCAGGTGCTTTTTTATCTTTTGATACAGGTATCTATCAAATTGCCTAATTTCACCGTTGGTAAATAGTTAAAATATGTTCGCTTCACTTCAATAGTGCCTATGATAGCGCGCAGCGGGGCCGCAAACTTAATCATGGTGAATAATACAATTATTAATGTCAATTAATTCGTTTTTAATATTGAGAAGCCACTGTTCACACAAGTTTTGTTTTGTTCAGGATTCTAAGGAAGAAACTGTGGTCAATGGCGGCGCCAAGGAGAACAAAGGCTTTGATGAGTCGCCTGAAAATGGTGCGGCCTCGCAATTAACCAAAGAAGATCTGGCAAAACAAGAACTAGGCGAAGCTGATTTGAAGAAAACTAAGGTAGTTTATCTCAAATTGTTACAAAACAACGTGAATAAAGTCTTCACCTTCGAAGGCTCCAAGTTTAGTCAATCCGTAAAGAAACTACCTCACAAATATTTAACGTGGTACAAATATCTAAGTAGACTAATGTTGACCTCCTCAACCAAAATTCCACTAAATAGATTTAGTAAGTCATTATTCAAAATACGTTTAATTGAGTAGGTATAATGTAATGCCAGTAGAGCTCGGGTATTTGATATCTTTTTGAATTAATAAATAGAGCTTAAACAGTACTTTTTTACTTCTAATTAAATCAAATTATTTTTATCTCAAGTTAAAATACGACAGATTCACTAAAAGTTCCCTTAAACTTGTATTTATTAATTTAATTAAAACTACATGGCAGAAACAATAACATTGCTTATTGCAATGTGATGTACAACCTTCCTTGAATTCAATGAACGCTTACTCTCGAAATGGTTATACATACCTATATTACTCTTTTATGTTACCAGTTGTTAATATTATCAGGTGTTTTTATAGTCACATCTCAATTCATTTATCAATGATTTAGGTGTTAAGATTAATAATATTAATAAAATCATTTCGATAACCTTACTGGAATAATTATTTAAAGTTAGTAACCCGTATTTTCACATTTTAGAGATATCTAAGCAGATGAACATGCTAAATGAATTACAATACCCATTTGCATGTACATGTAGGTGCAAAGATTGATTATAAGAACTGTTTCTGTGTATTTACCCTCAGGCAAAAGAAGATAGGACTGTCGAACGTCCAAAATGGGACAATGGGACGGAATTTCTTATGTCATGTATCGCAACGTCTGTGGGCTTGGGAAACGTGTGGCGGTTTCCCTTTGTGGCCTACCAGAACGGAGGAGGTGCCTTCCTCATCCCATACATCATCGTCCTATTGGTCATCGGCAAGCCTATGTACTACCTAGAAACAGTTCTTGGGCAGTTTAGCAGCAGTAACTGCGTCAAAATCTGGCGGCTATCACCGGCGATGAAAGGTAGTTATCTTAATCCTAAGTTTACTTTACACATTTTCCGTAGTGTAAAATCTTTAGCGCAGCATCACAATATTATTCATTGATCATGATTAGCGTATTGATGAATTACGCTAAACAGTAAACTTATTTAACACGTTCCGGGACACTACTCCAGACACAATAGATGTTTTATTGTTTTCACGCCTGTAGGCGGGCACTGTCCCGGAACGTGTTAACACAATAGAAGTCGAGATCGAAAGATTCACGAGATTCATTTAAAATCAAAAGCATCGTTGAACAATTAGTAGATAGAAGCGATAGAGCGAAGCGTGAGGATTGTAGATTTGAGGCCCGAGTGAAGCGAGGGTATTAACAGGTAGGCATGGCCGATTCAAATCGTATATAGATATTGAAACGTATATTGGATCAATATCGTGATATCCGATATCGCCCCGCATCAAAACTATATATTTTCAAAACACTATATCGCCGCATCGATGTGATACGATATGCCTCGATATTCATGATTCATAGATTTAAGAATATCAAACTGTATTCCGATGCAATACGGTTTAGCTTAGCTAGGCACTTGCGCTACGATGAACAGATATGAATACGAAGAACAGGTTTTTCATACCCCTTAGACGGGGCCGGGGCTGGGGTGTGACGGGGCCGGGGCGGGGTGGGACGGTGCCGTGATGGGGTGGGACGGGGCCGGGGTTGTGGTGGGACGGGGCCGGAGCTGGGGTGGGACGGGGCTGGGGCTGGGGTGAGACCGGCCTGGGGCTGGGGTGGGACGGGGCCGGGGCTGGGTCGGGACGTGGCCGGGGCCGGGGTGGGACGGGGCCGGGGTGGTGGTGGGACGGGGCCGGGGTTGGGGTGGGACGGGGCCAGGGCTGGGGTGAGACCGGTCTGGGGCTGGGGTGGGACGGGGCCGGGGCTGGGTTGGAACTGGGCCGGGGTTGGGGTGGGACGGTGCCGGGGCGAAACGGTGAAGAGGAGCTTATAACCAGTAAGACATAGGATACATTTATCCCGTTCGACGGGGCTGGGACTGGTGCGGGACGGGGCCGGGGCGAAACAAAGTCCGCTAGTTTTCGATATAATTAAGGAATAAGTTCATAATCCGAACAGATTTAAGAAAAACAACAACAATGATATCATAATATTATGATACGATATAACTGTATACTGTTTCAGAAAAACATATTTTTTTGATACAATGATACAAAAAAATACACATCGATACGCCAATATATAGTTTTCAAAATATCGTTTAGATTCAATGATACGAAATACACATCGATACGCCAATATATAGTTTTCGAAATATCGTTTTAGATTCAATGATACGAAATACACATCGATACGCCAATATATAGTTTTGAAAATATATAGTTTCAATATCTGATATCGAATATCGATATATAGTTTTGATTCGATATCGAAAAAATCAGATATTACACACGCCTATTAACACGTTCCGGGACACTACTCCAGACACAATAGATGTTTTATTGTTTTCACGCCTGTAGGCGGGCACTGTCCCGGAACGTGTTAACAGGTTTACTCTCGAGCGGCGGCGAGAGAGGTAATAGAAAATCCTGAGTGTAGCGAGGAATTTAAGTTCGCCCAAGACAAAGACACCTTTATGCCCGAGGTGAATACTCTGCTTTTACACACTTTCTATGAAGCAAATACAATGATGTTAACTTATAAGACGGATGTATGCACCGGTGCGCCACGCTGCGCTGTATCAAATCATAAAAAAAAACAAATTTACACTATCGTAAAAACATTATAATTTTCAATAATAGATATAAACTCAACGCCCATCCATTCTTATAGGTACTGGATACGCCCAAGCTTTGGGAGCAAGTTTCGTGCTGTCGTACTACGTGTCCATCATCGCCCTTTGCCTGTACTACCTGGCCATGAGCTTCCAGTCTACGTTGCCGTGGGCCCTGTGCGATCCAGAATGGGAGTCCATTGCCTATTGCGTGCCTTCGGGGATGTCAGCGCCTCAGGGCGTTAATGCGACCAGCAGCGCCGAACTGTACTTCACGTAAGCATTACCGTTTTGATCTCATATTGTTGCTGTAGTATGTTGGAGCGAATATGTCTAATAAATAACATACTCCAGGGTGTATGCGCCCACGGCGGACAATCTCAACTGAGATTAGCCATTAGCGCTGTACATATTATGGTGCTTTTTTAAGTGCGTACGCACTGGGCACTCTCTGTTCCTTTACACTCATAGCCCGGTGAGTTGACCGGAGAGAGATCATGCAGGCGCAAGACCGATGGCTTAACCACGGCAGTTTTATCAGCACCAACTTCCTGACTCTAAGCAGTTTCTGAGTAATTTATTCGATTCGATTAAAGACAGAAAAACCCAGAAACAAATAACGACCCGAGCTGGGATTCGAATCTGGGACCCCTTGGGTAACAGCCACGACTAAACCAACAAGGCAGTCAGAGGCACGAAGAGGTATCCTTAGAACGTAACTAAGCAGAATCTGTCTGACTTCAAGCTTTAGGCTGCGTTTCCACCAGAGATGTGCGAGGATGCGTAGCGAGGAATGTGTTTGTAAAGAACCAATAGAATCGCTTCATTTACCTCGCCTCGGTCAGCACAGCTCTGGTGGAAACGGCTCAGCGGAGCTAGGTTTTTGCGCATACAAAACAAGCGAAGAATGTGTGCGAGGGATGTGTACGAGGGATGTGTGCGAGGGATGTGTACGAGGGATGTGTGCGAGGAATGTGTGCGAGGAATGTGTGCGAGGAATGTGTGTTGAATAGGTTTGCGCATACACCGCACTAGGCATGGCCGATTCAAATCGTATATAGATATTGAAACGTATATTAGATCAATTGGGGGTGGGACTGGGGTGGGATGGGGCTGGGGCTGGGGTGGGACGGGGCCGGCGTGGGACTGGGGTGGGACGGGGCTGGGGTTGGGTTGGGGTGGGACGGGGCCGGGGTTGGGGTGGGACGGGGCTGGGGTTGGGGTGGGACGGGGCTGGGGTTGGGGTGGGACGGGGCCAGGGCTGGGGTGAGACCGACCTGGGGCTGGGGTGGGACGGGGCCGGGGCCGGGGTGGGACGGGGCCGGGGCGAAACGGTGAAGAGGAGCTTATAACCAGTAAGACATAGGATACATTTATCCCGTTCGACGGGGCCGGGACTGGTGCGGGACGGGGCCGGGGCGAAACAAAGTCCGCTAGTTTTCAATATAATTAAGTAATAAGTTCATAATCCGAACAGATTTAAGAAAAACAACAACAATGATATCATATTATTATGATACGATATAACTGTATACTGTTTCAGAAAAACATATTTTTTTGATACAATGATACAAAAAACCGGTTAAGTGCGTGTCGGACCCGCGCACTGAGGGTTCCGTGCCACCCTTAACTAAATTCAGGGTCTACTTACTTTCACTTAACGAAAACATCACAATATATTGCGACAGCAAAAATAACTTTGTTTTTCATAGTGTTTGTATGAAAGACAAAGTTATATTTGCGGTTGATAAAAATGTGCAATATCTCAAAAACTACTGGTTCGATTTCCTTCAAACCAATTTTCGTTGCAAGGTTTTGTTGAGATCTACATTATATATTTTTTTCAAAATTTTCACTTTCTTAGTTCAAAAGTTAGAGGGGGGGGGACGCCCATTTTACCACTTTGGAAGCGTCTATATCTCAAACCTTACACTTTTAGAAAAAATGGTTTTAGAAACCTCAACATCATTTTAAAAGACCTATCCATAGACACCCCACACGCGTAGGTTTGAGTAAAAAAAAAAATTAAGGTTTTAGTTTCATGTATGGGAGCCCCCCCTTAAATATTATTTTTTCTAAATTTTTGTATCTGAATCGGAAAGCGGTGAACAAAATACACCTACCTACCAAGTTTCATCTATGTGATGCTTATAGTTTCTGAATAAAGTGGCTGTGACATACGGACGGACAGACAGACAGACAGACAGACAGACAGACAGACAGACAGACAGACAGACAGACAGACAGACAGACAGACTTGACGAAACTATAAGGGTTCCGTTTTTTGCCATTCGGCTACGGAACCCTAAAAAAATACACATCGATACGCCAATATATAGTTTTGAAAATATATAGTTTCAATATCTGATATCGAATATCGATATATAGTTTTGATTCGATATCGAAAAAATCAGATAAAATCAGAGATTATAGACGCATACACCGCACCCCTGTTGACACATTTCACAGCTTCGCAACGCATCCTCGCACCACACATTAATGCGCATTTTCACAGCTCCGCTACACATCCTCGTAGACACATTTTCATCGCACAGCTTTGGTGGAAACACCCACACATTTTCACAGCACAGCTAGACATCCTCTTACGACACATTTCCATCGCACATCTCTGGTGGAAACGCAGCCTTATAATTAATACTAGCGGCCCGCCCGCGACTTCGTACGCGCGTTTAACTCCGTTCCCATAGATCGTAGCGAAAATTTATAAGCCTATGCGCATTAAAACTACTTCTAGAGCTTTCCCTAATAAATTAGCTATCTATCATATTTTATAAGTTATAACCTTACCAATAGTTCCTGTGATAAGCGATATACAAAGCGATATAAATATATACAAAGAAATGCGTAGGCAGATAAATGTTATATTTTATGTACATAAAACACGTAGCCCGGTCTTCAATGGTCAAACTCATAAACACGGGGATTCTTTTTATTTTACAACGAAATGGAAATTTTTCCTACCCTATCGTCAATCATATATTTATTTCGGGTATTAAAAAAACCAGGCTACTCTCTGCGCTTACACAGCATCATGCCACATACAGGCTGTGGTAGAAGCAAATTCCATTCCAATTCAAGTCTTCTCCCGCTACCTTAAGAGTTTGAACTTGATCTTTGTTTTTAGTTATAGCGAATACTCTACTTTATTGAATTCAAATCGTAAATGCAAAGGGAAAATTCTATGTAAAGATCTACGCCACCATCATCATCAACACCCAAAAGCCGTCCACTGCTAAACATAGGCCACAAGAAAAGTTTGCAGAAAAGTTCTAGATTGGACACCCTTCGACCAACAGGAACAGCGTAGAATGTCCACCGACAATATAGACACAGTCCGCTTTATACCTACCCTGTTTAAACACAAAATAATATTATTTACTATTCTAAGGAATAAAATCTCTTCTCGAGAGCAATGGAGAGCAACATCAATAACAAACATATTGTGTCAAAACATTCTGTCCCAGATATGTCAAATGATTGTCAAAAATGAAATAAAAAATATTTTAATCATAAGCACTAAATAATAATAATAATTTTATAATTCTAGGTTTAGGGTTAACATGTAATTTAGTCCAGTGTTCAAAAAATGAACTAAAGAGTATTGATATTAAATTTGAAGAAATCACCCCCAGAATAACTTTGCACCCCTTTTTACCCCCTTATGAGATGAATTTCAATAAAATACAAAATAAGTCTACCGTCAATTCTGTAAAAGAATGTGTATGCAAAATTTTATGTAGATCCAAGGGAGCACGATGTCCCATACAAACTTTGTACCCCTTTTGAGTCCTTAGGGGTAGAATTTTGGAAAATCCTTTCTTATCGGATCCCTTCGTCATACAAAGAACACACCCTCCCATTTTAAGGTCTCTACGATCAGCGGTTTAGGCTGTGCGTTGATCCGTCAGTCATTCAGGACAAAGCCTTTTATATGAATATAGAAGATAAGCATAACTTAAGTAAAAGGTAGGTATGACTGGTGGAGAATGCCATATGGCGTTAAGACTACCTTTGTTTATAAAATACTTTGAAAAACTTTGTAAAGTGTCAGGTTTTTTAATTATACGCAGTTAAAGATGTAAAACGAAAATCCAAGTTTTCTTTACCTTCACAGCCTGTATAACAGTTTAGGCATTTTTGCATAGAGTATTTTATTTGTAAAATAATCGAAGGAATCGATTTTATTAACGGCCACTACTATCGAACACAATTTAAATGGCGGACCAAAAAGAGAGCGTAAAGTTAAGAAGTTATGCCTTTTGGTTGTAAATAAGTAAAGTATAAATAAATAAGTACAATATTATCAAATGGACTGGCAGTATGAATGACATCAATAAATTATCTTTATGCCTCCCTCAGCACTACATACCTGCAGAATTTACACAGTCCATCGACAACTTACTAAACGTTCATTTCATGTGACGTAGACCAATTAATGTAAGTATTAATCCTAATTGCGTCTAAATAGATAGTAATTTTGTAATTAATAAATAATTAGCCGATAAATTCATTAAGATATGGTTGTCTCGTTGATATATAGCAGACAGCTTTCAATCTACCTATACTCATACACGTTTCAGGTATTAGAGATTATTTCAAGGCCGACGGTATGTCGCTATCTTATTGGAAAGCTTTTTAATTATTTAGGTTATTTTTATACTTATGTAAAAAACAATAACGAAATGTCTATGTAATCCAAGTAACTTATTAAACTAGTATAACCGATATAGTATTTCAATAAACCCAATTAACACATAATTCGATTAAAAAACACCAAAGCCTAAGAGCCTTGGCATACTAGATAACGAATTATGGGATACTGCATACTTATTTGTGTAGCAAAGAATTTTATATATTTACTGTAGCTGTGCTGTAAGTAGGTACACCTATTCCCTAAAATATCAAGTTATGTACAGTACAGTTATTAAGATTTTGTATAATTTCAGACAAACAGTCCTTCGACAGCCCGATGGTATTCATGGTGGGATCGGTAAGAAATTTACCTACTCAATTTTGAATTATATGGCATTTAAAAAAGAGGCATTGACAATAGTTACTGAGTTTCTTGCACAGTTTGTTATGTTGGGATGGGACGTGTGTCAGTGCTCCTTCTTAATGCGTCTACATACAGAAATAAATGTTTTTTTTATTTTATGAGAAATAAGAGCTTTAATCACTTTTCTTATTGCAGGAGCGCCGTTATGGGACTTGACACTATGCTTATTCGCCTCTTGGTTCATAATCTTCGTCATTGTCGCTCGCGGTGTCAAGAGTTCGGGAAAAGCTGCGTATTTCCTAGCCTTATTCCCATACATTGTTATGTTCATTCTGCTCATTAGGCAAGTACTGATTTAAGATATTTAAACAAATAATTAGTCATAACTTGTATGAATTAATATTGTTGATATTAAATACCGATCTTATTATCATGCCGTGCCGATATAATGCTTACTTATATCAAAACGTGAGCATGAGTACGAATTTTCGTGAATACTGCAACGCATGTAATAAAATATTAGTAGGTAATTATTGAGATCACGTGTCGAACAATTAAACATTGATTTTTATTTTAAACAGAGCAGTCACATTGGAAGGCGCGGGAACAGGAATTTTGTATTTCCTTACTCCTGAATGGGAAAAGATACTGGAAGTTAAGGTGCCTATACATTTGTATTATATTGCCCAAAAAACAGTAGTGTTTTAGGTATTTTACCTTGACCAATGACCAGCTTAGTGTCTCTCTATAGTCCGTGTAGGTACATTTACTCATACATGGCATGGTCTAACTAAAAGTTTGCACAAACGCGATGTAGCAGCCACGAGATGATATGTTTAGAACTTACCCTGCTTTTAATAATGAGTTTTTTTAATATTGTGATACGTAATCATATTTATACTATGTTACTTTTTTACACAATTTTATTAATGAACCTAATTCTTAAAATTTTACTCATGAATTAGGTATTTTATTTATTGTTTTTTGATGATTTTCAGGTTTGGTACGCTGCTGTAACTCAAGTATTCTTTTCGTTATCGGTGTGTTCCGGTGCACTTATAATGTTCTCTTCTTACAACGGTTTCAGACAAAACGTATACAGGTAATTAAATTAAGGTTTTTAGTTATGCACTGTACTAACGCAACTAGACTACTTAGAAATAATCAATATCTTTATTGCTGATCTTCTAAAATAAGATTAGGTTATCGCTATTATGAAATGTATTATCTTAGTAAATAAGTATATATTGCTTGATAATGACTTTTTTATAAATTTTATTTCCCAACACGTTTTTCTTGAGAAATGCGTAATTAGAGCAGATTAACTAAAAATACCTACCACCTAATCTAACCTTTTGATGCTTTCAGGGACTCTATGATTGTGACGACATTAGATACGTTCACAAGTTTAATTTCTGGAATCACTATCTTCGGTATTCTTGGTAACTTAGCCTTTCAACTCAACCAAGAAGACGTAGGGCAGGTCATTGGTGCCGGGGGATCAAGTCTGGCGTTTATATCCTACCCTGACGCCATTGCACAGTCGCCATTCGTACCACAGGTGGGTACAAGCCTTGCTAAGATTTTCAAATATAAACAGGCAAACCAAAAAATTTGCTTCAATAGAACCTTGATTAAAGTCCCTATATCTTAAGTCCATCTATACACTGAGTTACTACTACGTAGGTATAGAGAAGCTATGCCAAGTAAAAAACGTGTGGCAAATATTGGGCAAATACGACAAGATTGAGACGTTTTCTTTGAAGAACTTCGTATGATGATTTAGGCCCACCAACTTATCTGAAGAATGACAGCATGGCGCCACGATCTAAAAAGGTTGCTGCTTTTTACAAAAATAAACACATCATGTTTTTTTTATTATTATTCTCTGTAACTACATGATGAAAAATTAAAAATGTATTTATTTAAATTTATTACATAACATAAGGTGGAATTAATGCCGAATGGCATATGTACCACTTATAACTAAATACAAATGAGATGTGGGCCATCCATGTGGGCCATTCTATTGCTTTCCTTACTGGCTATCAGTCACCGATAAAAATAATAAGTTCATAAAAATGGACTGCCATTATAATATTTAACATATTTTTAATGAAATTAGCTGGTGTTTGGTGTTACGCCTATTTACAATTGCTTCCGCGAATTTTTGAATATCAATAATGGTATCTCTGGCTTGTACCGGCAGCAATGACGTTTTATAAGTGACATTTAGTTTGTGGCACTGTACTAAGAGTTGATGACCGTGTCATCAATTCATGGAGCACAAAATTTGTTCGTTATGTCAGTTCTATACGCTAGTAAAATACTTGGTTCAATCAGTGAGTTGTTACTACTACGTATAGAGAAGCTATGCCAAGCAAAAAATGTGTCGCAAAAACGACGACAAGATTGTGACGGTTTTCTTTAAAAATTTTAATTTCGAATTATGATTTGTACTACGAGTTGATGACCGGGCCATCAATTTATGGAGCACAAAATTTGTTCGTGATGTCAGTTCCATACACTAGTAATAGTAGTTCAAGGGGTTCAATGTCTTTTGCCAAAATTTTACTTTATACATATTTGTAACTGATCGTTGTGAAGTGCATTATGGAGTTGTCTATCTATCTCTATGTCTACAAACGGTGATGATGCGGAAGATATTTTTACCATGTTTCATCTTGGTTTTCAGCTATTTTCAGTTCTGTTCTTCTTGATGATGGCCGTTTTAGGCATTGGGTCCGGCGTGGCGTTGCTGTCTACGGTTAATACGATCCTATTGGACGCCTTCCCGCGAGTGCCTACTATCTACATGTCCGCCATTTCCTGCTCAGTTGGCTTTTTAGTCGGACTGGTTTACGTTACACCGGTACGTACAAACTCTATTTGCTCTTATATGGTAGTACTTACGAGTACATAGTGCGCACAAAAAAGTGTATGCAACTCCCGGTACCAAACCTACACAAGTAAATAGTAATATTGTTAGTGGAAAAAGTTCGTCTACTATGACTATGTATAATGTAACTAGAAGCGTTAAGATTGGTTTCAAAACTGCGACGCACTTATAACTATTCCCAAGCAAAAATTGTGTTCTTATTAGATTTTAATTTTCGTTCTTCGCTTATTTACACAGGGTGGCCAGTACATTTTGGAATTGGTAGATCATTATGGCGGTACATTTATGAGACTATTTGCTGCGATCGCTGAGACTGTTGGCGTCTTTTGGATTTACGGTATAAATTCTTTCTTCTTATTACTTTTCGAAATATAACTAATGTTATTTGTTTTTATACCTTTAACTTTATTCCTTTCCTTGCAGGTTTAGAAAATATTTGTTTAGACATCGAATTCATGTTGGGTGTGAAGTGCTCATTCTACTGGCGCATTTGCTGGTCGATCGTCACGCCAGCGATTATGATCGGAGTGTTCCTTTACGCCATGATCACCACCCAAGCTTTGACTTACGGAGACTACGAGTACCCTCAGTCAGCGTATAGTACGTAGTTTTATGCTTATGGCATCTATAAGTCTTTATTCCATGAGGATGCTGATATCTTGGTGTCAAATTCTAAGTTGCATATTTAATCAAGTGATAATGATATCAGTTTCAGTTCAGTCTCAAAAGTTTCATCAATCAAGTGATAATGATATCAGTTTCAAAAGTTTCAGTTTGAGATTTAATCAAATTTGAAACCTATGCGAATTATAATAAAGTGTCAAAAAGTTTTCTTAACTAATTATTACCTACTGAATGTCTTTGAGATTGCCCCTCTTAATAAAATCAATAAAATCTGAAATGAAATTAGGAAACTGTTATAGTTTTTATCAATGATCCGCATGGAGTTACCTATAGGTATTACCTATTTGACACAGTTTTTTTTTTTCAGTTGCGGGCAACTCGCTTCAATACATTGGTATCGCAATGGTCCCCATATTCATAATTATTGCTCTGTGGAAATATCGCTCAAGCGACATCATAGAGGTAAAATTTAGATGTTATAACAAAATAAAAATTACATGATTCATAATTAAGTATTTCACAAAGTTCGAGTACATACTCTTATTTACTTTACAGACAGTAAAAACTGCTTTCCGCAAGAAGAAAACTTATGGGCCAAGCGAGGCCGATCTAAAAGAGGAATGGATTCAGTTTAAATCGGATGCCAAATTCGACCGCAACATCGTGCGTAAAAACGTGTTCCACCATGTTGGAATGATCCTCATTGGCGGATATCGACGAACATAGAAAATAACTCATCTATACTAATATTATAAAGCTGAAGAGTTTGTTTGTTTGTTTGTTTGTTTGTTTGTTTGTTTGAACGCGCTAATCTCCGAAACTACTGGTTCGAATTGAATAATTCTTTTTGTGTTGGATAGTCCAGTTATCGAGGAAGGCTATAGGCTATATAACATCACGCTTCGACCAATAGGAGCAAAGATACAGTGGTAAATGTGAAAAAAACGGGAGAAAGAAGTCACTATTCCACGCGGACGAAGTCGCGGGCAAAAGCTAGTTTTTCATAAACGTCAATATCAACCTGTCTCAGTAATTTATTTTCAAATTCAAATTGCAATTCTTGTTAAAACTATTGCTTAAATACTTGCAAAAAGCAAATAATGGTCTAGGTGTTGTTTAACGACTCCAATATATTATTATGTTTCCAACAAAAAGCAATGTTTAGTTTCTTTATAAATTGCGCAAGATGTATCTAATAGCCATAGGTTTAATTTAAAAACTTCGTATTAAGTCATTAATACGGAAACTATAAATATGTACATAATAACTAATCTCAAATTAAATTTATACTTAGTACATAGAACAGCTGTTTTCATTTTACTCTTGTTTGTATGTGGATCTTGGATGAATAAACCACGTCCAAGATGTGGATACACCAAATATAAAATCTGGCCCTCATAGTTTCTTTTATACATTACTTACTAATAATTAATTACCTAGTTTGAGTGAGATAGATAATTTCCTTCCAACCACTATACAGTGTTGTTTTGGTCAGTGACGAGCGACTGAGGGATGATATGGGTTATGCTTATTCAAAAAATAATAATTCGTATGCAAGTTTTATAAAAGTAAAACCTCTTTACAACCTTTTAAAAAAATTCTAAATGAATGGGGAAACTAGCTCGCGCGTATCTACGAAATACTACGCCGTAGCTAGTAAGCTACGTGTTGATAGTTTTGACTCGCTCGGTATATCGTAATGAAAAATTGATTTTGTGAGATCTTTCCATTTAAATTTAATTAAAAAATAAATAAATTAAAATTAAATTAATATATTTTTTTGGCATCAGTCTCGTTTGTACAACCACCCCTGAGTCGCTCGTCGCTGACCAAAACAACATCCTGTATACCTCGTAATTTTTCCAGTAATACGATAAGTGTGAGTCGTGTGGTTCGGTAAGCTTTGTTTAACCGAAATTATGGGACATCATCACTTACTATCAATGGAGATAATGGCCAAATGCCTGGCTATTCATAAAAAAATATACATGTAGGGTTAAATAAAACATGTCATTTATTTAAATTTTATTTAAGGTTTCTCACTACACAGAAAGGTATATTTTATGAAGAACACGTTACAACGCTCAAATTTCAAATATAAGCTATATTATTATAAGAAAGAAAAAGATATTTGAAGTAAATTAATGTAACCTCTACCTACTATAGCTAAAAATATGATCGTGTAGTCACACTAGCGGGGCCTTACTTATGTTTAGATTTCTTTTTCTTCTTGCTAGACTTTTTCTTATGCTTACGTTTCTTTTTCTTTTTCTTATGATCATCAGAGCTCGAGTCAGAATCGCTGTTGCTATCACTAGCAGCACGCTTCTTTTTCTTCTTATTTCGTTTCTTCTTCTTCTTTCTTTTACGGGCATCCGATGAAGATGACGATGAAGAGTATTCCGACTCACTAGAAGACTCGCTATCTGAATCGGGTTTCTTTTTGACATTAGCCAAATCCAACTTTATAGTCTCAGCTTCCAACTTTGGTTTTTTTGCTTCAGTTGGACCAGTGAGCGCAACAGAATTATCTCTCTTTTTGGCAGTGGTATCTTCTTTCGCATCATTTTCAAACTCCAGATGCTCGTCATAATCAGGCTCAAAATGCGCTTCATCTAGTGTTGATTTTTTACGTTCACGGTCTAAATTAAAAATTTTAGTATCTGAAGATGCTTCTTTGTCGTGGGCTCGAGATCGGGATCCCAAGCCATGAGTTTTATCGTCTTTAGAGCTTTTATCAGTATCTTTCTTTTTGATTTCGCCACTAGGGCTCCGGCTATGCTTGTCTCCTGGTGCACTTTCCGAAACTATGCGACGGTCGGATTTTGCTGATTCAAGTCTACTAAACGCGTCGGGTTTACGGCCTCTTTCTTTTTCAACGGTCACTCTGCGATAGGTTTGTTCCTTTTTGGGAGTTTTCGACCGTGATTTCACGCGTTCTACTGTGCTGTGAACAAGTCGAGATTCACGCGGTTTTCGTACATCTTCAACTTTACCTCCGAGACGCTCTTTGACGGACAACCTAGGTGGTGGGGTTTTGGATGATCTCTTTTTCTTTTCATTTAATTCAATAGATCTTTGTTCAGCATCGGTAACCGGAACAGTTATTTGAATATTATTCATTCCCTTAGATTGTTCATCGCCATATAGTTTGAGACGATCACTACTTATTTTCTTTATTTCAATAGGTCTCAATGAATTGATGGCTTTAGCAAATATAGCATTTTCAGCTCTTTTGATGACATCAGAAGTGACTTTACCGCCATCATCGTCTACTTCTGGAGAAGAAATTTCACCTGGCTCTTTTGATCTCTCGAGATTATCATCGTCCACTTCCCACTTAGATAGCTCAGGTAACGGAGCAAGCATTTCTTTATTTTGGTTGTTCGTTTCAACCTCCATTTTCAAGTCTAGTTCATCTGTATTAGCTTGTAGTTCTATACCATCAAACGGCTCGTCTTTGTTGGTTTCGCTTGCATCATTGTTATCATTTTGTTCTACATCTTCATTTGTTTTGATATAATTTTGTATAATTTCTTTATCTACAGCTTCTGCTGCTTCATCACCATATAAATCATTATCAGGTTTCTCGTCAGATTCAATATTTGGAGATTTAACATCAGTCTGTTTTCCTAGCACTTGTGAATTATCTGTAGGAATAGGTAGCTTCTGATTCTCATTTTGTATTTCTTCCTGATCTTTTGAATTGGATTTTATTTCATCTTGACCAGCTTCATCTTCATCTTTCTTAACAGCGTCTTTATCTTTCTTATCCTTCTTTTCCCTTTTCTTTTTCTTCTCTATTTCCTTGTCCTTTTCCCTCTTTTTCTTCTTCCTATCTTTTATCTTCTTTTCTTTATCTTTGTGTTCTTTCATCCTGTCCGTAGACTTATCTCGAACCTTATCATCTCTCTTTTCACGTCTGCTTTCTTTATCCCGCGATCTGCCCCTAGATTCACTGCGTTTTTTATCACGAGCTTCTCTGCTTCGTTTTGGAGATGAACGACTTTTCTTTTCCGGAGTGGGCCTGTCGTGTTCGCGGTCCCTTTCCTTATCATAATCACGATTCCTATCATATTCACGTAACCGATCTTCTCGACCTTCACGGGGTTCTCTGCCATCACGTGGTTCACGCCCTTCACGAGATTTATCGTACCCAGACCTCTTTTCTAATTCCCTTGCTCGTTCAGGGTTTTCAGGGTAACGTTCTCGTTCTCTTCCATCTCTTTCTCTATGTCTATCATGTTCAGCATTAGGATTGCGTCTAGGTCCAACTCTATTACGAATACTCTGTCGATAGCCAGGACGCATGTTTTCTCGAACATTACCTTCATCTCTATAGCCGTCACGGAAATTGGGGTCATGGTAATTGGCTGCTGCTTGTTCTCTTGGATCAGCGCTAGGCGGTCTAAAGGGCGCGCCTCCATCACGAAAGTTATGGGGCGGGTTTTCACGATATCCACCTTCCCTGTACGGAAGACCTCTGAAGCCGTCACGATAAGGTGGTCCAGCACCCCTGAAATTAGCATCGCGATATGGCGGGCCCTGCGGTCCGGGCTCTCTAAAACCGGGCTGCCCGTCTCGAAACGGCACCGTGCCTTGGTCACGGAACGGTCTAAAATTATCACGATAGCGTTGTTCTCCTACATGAACTGGAATTTCACTTTGTACGTTAGGGACAGGCATGTCCCTAAAGGAACCTTCACCGTACGGCGGCCTGTAGTTATCCCGGAAATTAGAGGGAGGTAGTCTCTCTCTATCCATTAAACCAGGTGGTTTCTCAAACGGTGAAGGCTCAAACCCAGGTACAGGAGGCTCCACGCCCGGTGGAATGTCTTCAAAGGGTGGTGGATCGTACCGTCCACGGTAACCAGGAGGAGCATCAGACAACAGTGGAACATTATCCAATGGAAGCAACGGTTTCGGACCCATGGTCGGGTACATCGAAGGTGGTCCATTACCCCTAGGACCGTACCTGAAAACAAGAAAATCAACTATTTAAAATATATCCTAAGGGATGAGGTTTACATAATATGCAAATCTTAAGTCCTTAATTCTTTCGACCTTATCTTATACATTCGCATGACTGTTTGACCTATCTTATGTATACAAACTGCCTTACGAATTGAAATGCCAGTATCTAGAACACACCTACATTTTTCGATCTAGGACTGCTTTATCCACCCAAAAATAAATCTTTGAGTACAGTATTTTGAGAATAATTGTTTATAGTACATAAGTCTGATAGCTCCTTTATAAACTGTTAGTTAAGTTAAAGAGCCAAGCAATTTCCTCTTGCTGGTCTAGAACGTTATCCCGATAAACTTGTTTAAGTTATTCTTAATCAAATGATGAAACTGTAACAATCAATGTGTAATTTGTCACTAAAAATCAAGTAAATAGTTCTCCTGAGATAGGCAATGTACAGTGCCCGAAAACTTTTAGAGCTCAGGATTTTTTTTAAATCTCGAAATTCAGATGTATACAGGTTGTTGTTTTGGTCAGCGCCCCCCGACTCAGGGGTGGTTGTACAAACGATACTGATGCCAAAAAATACCTGATTTTTTCATGGGATTACCCATAAAATCAATTAAATATTGCGATACTAGCGAGCAAGTCGAAAAACTACCAATGCGCAAGAGACATGGCATGGCAGCCGCCCGTTCGGCTCTGTACCATAGCAAATGCTACGCGCGAAGGCGCGAGTGTCCCCATTCGTTGTTATTATCTTTATACATGTTGTGAGTTTTTTTTTATTTGAAAAAAAAAAGATTTTTGATTAAGTATAACTGGTCCATCCATCATCCCTGATTCGGGGGCATTGACCAAAAGAACTCCCTGTATAATGAAAAAATATATTATTAGACCTCGATCAGTACATTGTTTTATACTTTCATGGTCACTTTAGGACACAGCACTTACCACAGCGCGGTCATATCGGCATAACCTATGGTAGCTATCCTTTAATTAAAATGTATATGTATTGTTATAGTTTCTGTGAAGTTAAATCAATTGGGTCTTAATGTGGTTAATAGACAGATTATTAAGCAAATATTAATGTAATATAATTATAATACAGATTATTGAGATAACGTTTGTATAACATGCGACATCCAATTAAAATCAAAACTGGAATTATTCTATTTTTACCTAAAAATTTAGGTTTCTATTTGTGAAAGGCCTCGTACGCACTTTCCGGTCAGCCGCCCGGTTAACCGGAGTCAAAAATATAGTTTTTATACGCACTGTGATGCGGTTGCCGCGTAACCACTCCGGTTGCTCAGATGCTCGGAGCGCTGCAGCCCGGGCCCGGTAACGGCTAGCCGGACGGTCAGTATACCAACCACATGGATGCAACGCAGTTCGCTAGTTTCGCACTTACCAGTTGCGGTTGCGGCTGGCCGCAACCCAGTTTACCGCAAAGCCGCAACGCAGCTAACCGCACAGTAAGTAGTGTGCGTACAAGGCCTAAAACATGATTCTCATGCATGAATATCGCATGACGTTACCAGATATTGTTACATCCAGATGGCTTAGCTGAAATTTCTTATGTTGAAACATAAAAGCAAACATTGATTACCTAGTAGTCGTCTAATCTAACCGGGTAAAACTTATTGTTTGTTTCAGAACAGTTGCTCATGATTTATTCCGGTCTGATCCTACTAGTGGTGATCCACCAGGGGGATCATTATTATTTTTAATTATTTTTTATCCTGGACTGATCCCCCTTGTTGTGACTTGTCGTGACGCATAAGGGAGATCACGTATTTTGAATTTTCGTACAGACGGCAATTGCGATGGCATCCGTAAGTTATAGTTATTTAAATAAATTAACGTTTAATTGATGTATGTGAACAATTGAAATATGTATTCATAAAAATTGTACGTGGTATGATTCCTTTATTTGTCAATAATTTATAGATTATTGTATGTGAACAACCTACACACTTTTCAAAAATGTAGGTGGATCAGTTTGGACGAGCCGAGCAAATTATAAGGGGGATTAGTCCAGAAATTTTAATAATCAATCATCATGAGAGGTGGATTACAACAAGGGGGATCAGACCGGAATAAATCTTGCTAATTAATCTATTACAAAAATTGGCAGTAGGTAGTTGCGTTATTTCTCCGACGTGATTATTCTATTGCCGTAGCTTTTTATCATTAGTAACATACATACGAGTACTATAATTTGTGTAAGATAACTTCGCTGTTGTAAAATTATACAATTCTACTAAAGATGCATAACATAAACGTTTATAAATCATCACTATGACCAAACCTTTCTTATACAGGGTGTCCCAAAAAATAGTGTCAAGCCGAAGTCCAGAGGTCACTATAGGTAAACCGCTTCATTGAGACTTCGCCTGCGGGGCACAGGGGCGCGGGGGAGGCGATAGTGGATCGCGCGAGAGGTGCGGGCGGCGCGGAAACACCCACCCTAACACGCTCACTAGCCGCGCTCTCGTTTCCCCCTGCACCCCTTTGCCCCGCAAGCGAGGTATCAAATTCGTGGTTTACCTATAGAGCTATCCGAATCACCCTCATGTATGTTATGTGATAGTTTTCGAGTAATGATTATTTTTAATTTCTATGTTAAAGCACTTTTTTGGTCACTGTGGCGCGAAAGGTTACGATTAGAGCATGCAGAACTGGGTCCAGTTTTAGATTTTGCACACCCGGTTCTAGGGAAAGTCGAAACCAGGTAACCCAGTTCTACCCGGTTCCTTACGAAAACTTGTATTTTTTATATAAATTTTAATTATTAAGAGTTTAATGACGTTTGAATTCGAATGAGATAGGTATATGAATAAAAGCAGCACTGGTATCGCTGTCATACACGCGCGTGGCTAGCGGAAACGGTGGGGTAGTAGTGGACGTATAGTGCGACAACAATCTTCTGGCCGATAGATGACACTGTCAGGGGGGCGCTATAATTTAATCAGAGTAGCCAATGCAACAAAATCATCCTTGATTCAGGGAGTTTAGTAAGCTGTTTAACTAATTACTTTTTACCCAACCATAGCAAAGTCAACTTATAAAAGTAGTATAGGTAAGCATAAGGATAATAAGGGTATATAAGGAACTAATTAAAGTAGTTTATGCATTAAGTTTGTTTCATTTCATGTATGTTTCACCGATTCTAAAATCAAAATATTTGTAAACAATAACAACCATTGAAAATGTTACCTTTATTTTAGAAGATTATCTTTAAGGTGCTTTTATTTAAAAATTATCATTTTATTTCACAGAAAAAGACTAACGAAAAATGCAACACCAGGAGACTTTGGAAAAAATGGGGGAATATCCTGTAAGATCTGGGAGATTTGGCTGCGCTGGATCTGACAACCGTATTTTACAAAATGAAAAGAACTATAGGTAAACCGCGACTTCGCCTGCGGGGCACAGGGGTGCGGGGGGAGGGGATGGAGGGGATAGCGGGTCGCGCGGGAGGTGCGGGCGGCGCGGAAACACCCGCTCGCGCCGCTCATTCACCGCGCTCTCGTCTCCCCCCGCACCCCTTTGCCCCGCAGGCGAGGTCTCAGTTTCGCGGTCTACCTATAACTGTAGTTCTGATTTTCGCCGTCGGCCAAACATAAGATCATTGTCACACCGCACTGCATGAATGCGAGCTCGCGCGACGTTTCCAGCTCGCTAATTTTCAAAAGTTCCACAACACTTCGATGCGCGTAATTAAAATTAGCAATTTATGCAAAAGTATAATAAAATTATCAGAACGGGCCAACCCGGTTCTATCGCTTAGAACCGGTACCACAAATGTAATAAATTACTCGGGTATACCCGGGTATTACAGAACCATATACCCGGGTGCATGGTCTAGTTAAGATACATGCCTGATTTTTATTTCTTTATTAGATGAAAACTAGCACTAGCTGATGACAAAAGTATTCTGTATTTCCATCCATAGCACTAATTATCTTTTAAAAAACATTACTCGAAAACTATCAAAAACCGCGGAACATACACAGGGGTAATTCGGGTAGCCCTAGTGATGCTCTTCCTTTGGGCTTTGGCTTGACTCAATTTTTTTGAGACGCCCTCAATTTTGTGTGACATTTGCGCACGATGTGTCACAAATAACTATGAAGTCTTTTTTTATTAGTCATCTGGATGTTTTTGAACTGGCCATGAGCCCCCTTGCGTAGGTCAGTATTAGTTCTGGATTGATTCATCGTTGATCTCTGTCTTTTTCGCTGATTTTGAGCGAGACAATTATTATTTTATCCAGAACAAAGCTAACAATCCTGGCATGCGCAGGTGGGCCTTAATATGTTTTCAATTAATGTGTCAATACATTGGAAACTTCACAAAGAGTTGAATATAATATTATTTCTAAAAGTGAAGCATACTAATTTCTGAAAACCATACACAAATACATAGTAGGTGATGTAGTAATATGTAGCATATACTATAGCAACCTTTTAAGCACATGTAGCCATGCATTCATAACTTTCGAGTTTACTCCATCGTTGTTCAACTGTTAACCTGGAATTGAATGTAAAAAGTACAGCTTTTTCAGCAAACATAACCTGTAAAAGAATCACTAAAATAAATCGTCGACCACGAATGTACAAGTTTACATAGTAACCTTATATAATGTCTTACAAAGTAAAATAAAAAACAGTGCGCTTATGTTGGAATGTTTTATTTAAACAATTTTAAAAATACTTATCACAGATAGAATATCACAGATACTAAAATTATATTACGATGACTAAAAAATAAGACAATATGCAGAAAAAATATGCAATATAATAGTTAATAAGTCTTATTTACAACATTGAAAATCTTAATGTTTTACAATAATATTATAGCAAAGATTTAAATGAGCAGTTCTATACAACACAAACAATAAAAATGCATGTTAATTGGTCCCAGAGTTAAAACTTAGCATTAAACAAAACGAGTTATTGAATAACTAAATATTCAGTAAAATATACTAAACGAGCGGTTACGAAAGGACTGTCATACAGGATATACAGTTATACAGGGTGTCCAAAACTCCAAAACGAGTTGTTTGAAAACCACCCAAAATATAGACGTGAGTACCTTTATGCTGCTAGCAATCTTAAAATCTGAAACGAAGATTAGTGATGACATGCTGACTCATAGCCCTTCGATATAGCTGGATCGATTTCTACTAATTTGAATTTGAAATAAATGACAAATAGTAAGCTACTTGATAAAGCTACATGTCCTATCTAATATCTTAGGTGTCCTTTATAAAGGCCAGTAGTATAATCTGGTTTAACACAAAAAATTACCTTGTACTTTTGTTTAATTGAACAAACAAATACCCGATACTCTTATTGCACACCCTGTATTAGAAGTGGTCGGTAAGAAATCTTATTTTAAGCAGTGCTTTAAATAATGAGCTCGTTAAATGTATCAGAGTGTAGATGAAAAATATGTAAATTTAATATAAATCGCACTTGTAAAAAGCAACTGTGACTCTGTGACAGACGACTCGTCTGTCACAGAGTCACAGTTGCTTTTTTGCGTAAGACACGGGGTTCAATTCCTCGTCTGAGACGAGGAATTGAACCCCGTGTCTTACGCAATCCGGGCGCATGCCTATTGCCGGATTGCGTAAGACACAGGGTTGAATTCCTCGTCTGTCACAGAGTCACAGTTGCTTTTTACAAGTGCAATTTATATTATTAAGTTTGTATGGTGACAAAACACTATAAAAACAAAAATAAACTATGTAAATTTAAATTAAGATAAAGGAAGCTTAAATGTTTAATGTTTTATGGACGCTAATTATAGAAACGCTGACAATTTAATAACTGCTCATTAAATCTTTCAAATGATATTAATAATTTCTCAAGTGTTTCAATAACAGTTCAAAAAATAAGTTTCTTAATATTACCTTGTTACCTATTGAACATACATCTGTATTAATACATTGTGACAATACGAACAGAGTTCGTAAGAATGGTTGTTCTATAACACAATAATTTACATAATAACATTACCAACTTACTGTTAAAAGTTACAGAATTTTGATTATTACCTAAATATTTTGAGTGTAACTTTTCGTTGTTATGGACTTGTACTCGTATCATAATATGTATATTATACACCGCTACCGCTACACATTACAAGGAACTTAAGAGTTTAATCACATAGCTAAACTCTGACGGAACTAACTTAAACAATACCACATTACTAAGATATAAATTAACCAACGACGTTGCTCAAAATACATGTATAAATAATTTTTACACACTTTACAGCTCCGATTCTTTAAAAACGCAACCTTAGAGATCGCAAAAATAAATAAATGAAAACCTATATTTTTTTTAACGAAGATATGGATCATTAGAACAAATCTCAAAATGGTCACATCAAAGGGCGGGCAAACAAAAGAATGCATGCAATACAATTTAACTAATCTAACCCGATTCGGCAAAAATAATGTAATATTTAAACGTAGCAATATTTATAACAAAAAAAAATAACTAAATGACTGCTAAACTGCTAAGCAGTTATAGTTATTCCTTACTTAGTGACAAAATGAACGTGACCGAGTGGCCGTCCGTTTGATCACCATTTACAATATTATTCCAAAGAATTGACAATGACAAAAATCTTTATTTCTATATCCAATAGCCGCAATAAATTACTAAGTTGTATTAATTACTGATTACCTACGACAAAGCGGTTCCACAATTGAGGAGCTTGGAATTTTTAATGGAACCTGGCGCCTCAAATTTTCCGCTATTATGCAAATTTTTAAATCGAAGGCCGTACCCGAATTTTTCAAAAATCAATACATAACATCAAAATACATAAACGTCATTAAAATACATACATTAATGGGGTTCAGCAGCCTACGCGTTAAAAGAAAGCACTTGCTAAATTCAACAGGCTTGTTAATGTGACGGTGGCCGAGTGGTATAGGCATACGCCCGGCTAGCGTGAGACACGGGGTTCGATTCCTCGTCTGTCACAGAGTCACGGTTGCTTTTTACAAGTGCAATTTATATTATTAAGTTTTTATAGTGACAAAACACTATTAAAACAAAAATAAACTACCTATATTTACAAATTATTAAATTTTTTGTGAGTTATATCAACTAAAGTACTAAACAAACAGCTGTGTTACAAATTTATCTTACAGTGCTTTCTTTTGAGCCTCATATGATTAAAACCACTAGCTTGTTTTACAAACAATCAAATGTTAATATTAAACATGTCCTAAACTAAGAGAGTGATTGAAGTTTTTTTTTAATTCGTGTTCGAAATGGAAAATGTGAGTCATTGATCGAAGTGAAATTCACAAATAAAGTCCCAAATAATGTTGCAGTTTATCAAACTATGTGCTCATTTCGAATTTAAACTTTTCCACCTGGTACGTCTCCCGCTCGCGCCGCCATATTGTAAGCATGGGCGTTTTCGTTTTTCTAGGCAAACCGTTATATAACCGATGTGTAGTATGCGTATCGATATCAATATCCGTTTTCAGATATAGATATCAGATGAAACTATCCCGGGATTTATAATATACAATACTACACCTAATTAAACGTCTATTAACACTAATTATTGATATACGATACTGCACTAATTTGCAATTGCATCATCAACATTCAACAAACAAAGATCTTAGCAATAAACAAATCGACCACAGCACGCACGTGCCACTCGAGGTCAAGGACACGCCAAAACTAAAAAATATTTACCTAATTGTCACCAAATACACCAAGCAATAACAAACATTACAAGTTACAGTGAAAACTCAACCTTACTGCAATGATATTAATGCTTCATCTCTTGTACTCCTATTTAAGCATGCGCGAGTAAAAGGGACGGCGCGAATATGGAGAGCCAACGAAGTTTCGGCTACGATATAGTTTTGCGTAGTTTGCGTTATGTCGTACCGTTATGGTTTTTCATAACTTGTATCCGAGTAGGTATAAGTTTTGCGTTTGCATCGGTTTTATAGTTTTTATAATAACTGTTACGTAGTTAAGGGTATCGATATGATATCGATATGTAAGTCATATAGGTTTTCAGTTACGTTTTGATAAAACTAACTCATGCCTACCATATTGGCTGGAACGATTTTTTATACGATAAACTCATCTAGTTAAATAAGAAATATTTTATATAATGTATGTCTTGTTTGTTATCGTTTTCGTATAATATAAAGATAAAAAAAAAACATTTTTATAACTAAAATTTTACTCATTATAAGTTCTATTATACGCCATAGAGAGAGAGAGAGACTGAGATAATCAAAATCTCTAGAATAACACATTTTAAAAACTGCCGTAAAACATAATAGGTAACTCTCTTAATTTTCCCCAAATTACTGTACTATTAGTCTAGCTAAATTATGTAACTCGTATTTTTTACATTATTTATTAGAGTCGGGCAAGCGAAAGCTGAACCTAGCATAAGACGGAAAATTCAATAAACCTGAATATGGCATCGCAATTAGGAATAAACAAATTTGATACTTTTCCTGGTTTCTTTGTTTTATAAGTTGTTTATATTTAACATAATATAAGTTTTGCTTTTTGACTTCATATAGAGTCATTTCATTAGTTAATTAAACACACAGTATTGAAACACGAGTTCTTTGCAATTTTCTTATTTTACTAATTATTTAAATAGTTACATCAATTCTCTGATATCAAGTATCAAACAAAAGTTGACTGTCATTGTCAAAATAATATTTACGTTATTGCCTTTCCTAAAAACACTGGGTTCTGCTTTCACTTGCCAGACTATTGCCTAACGTCAAGGCATGTTTGCATTGCGATAAGAGCTAAGCGTACTTACATCTTACCGCAATACAAAAAGCATGTAATACATTATTGAACATAATGCCGACTTTACACTCTCGCCATGCCATCCTGAGATAGGCTGAGTACGTCGTGGTGAACGACCGGGTACACTCTGTGTCGCGGTATATTTCGAGATGTCTCGCGGAGTGTATAGCTGGCGTAATAGAATGACAATTTACTAGTTTAAGCGCGATCTTAAGGCTGCCTGTCCACCGGAGCGGAGCGAGACCGCGAAGCGGAGAAACTGAGAAATATTAACCAATAGGATTTCCGGAACGGAGATTTTGTGCAATCCATTTTTCTCCGTTTCTCCGCTCCGGTGGACAGGCAGCCTTATACAAGGTAAAAACAATAGGCTAGTTTCCACAAAGAACAAATTACAACGTTGGCAGTTTCTAGTGAATAGTTATGATATGGAAATGATAAAAAACGAATTCATTTAATTGAATAAGGATTATTATTACATTTTTAATAAATACATTTATATCTAAAATACATGTCACGTGACCGTAAACGCCTATCAGAGCGTGACGTCACTTCACTGGTGAGCTATCTTTTTTAAAACTCTCCATAGTATATTGTTAATTGTTGTCAAGAAGACTTTTGACTAAAGAAGTGAGGTTCTACAGGACGCCAGGCAGTTTCGAGCGTTAACGAGGTCCACTCAAATTGTTTCAAATCATAATCAAATAATGTAAAAGGTTGAATATTTTTAAAATAACAAACCTTTATTAATATACTCACTATGGTAAAAGAATTAATAAATTATTAAAGGTGTTTTGATTTGTTTTAAGCTAGATTCAAAGGCGCATTCTTCGAAGATATCTCTTCTGTAATTTAATATTTACATTATTTGTGTAAGGCTTGCTATTTGAGTTGCGTATGTTAAGACAATCTGTTGGTCCAATGGAATGTACAAGTGATCTCTTGATTGGATCACTTGTACATTCCACAGAACGCACCTATAGCACAGGCGCGACACTGATCTATCGGTGTAACTCGGGCGTCGGTGACCTTGAAATGCTGCGTCTACGCGTAGGGTTGGCGGTTTAGCTACCGCGGCACAAGGAAATAATAATTACTTAATGAAAGATGTTTATGTATTTCAGGTTCAAAATATATTTGGTATAATAGTATTCACAATTATGTTATAAATTAACTGACTTTAATAAATTTTCTGTTTTTCCGACTAACTTTAAACATTTTATTATTTTCTTTAATTATAGAGAATATTCGAAATCGAACGAACAGTTTTTTCAAAAAATCTACTGGGAAGCATTCACAAGGCATATTATTAAATGTTATATGTTGCATCTTGGCCAACAAACTGTTTCCCAATGTTTGGGACAAATCGTCTTTATTTTTAACAAAATAATCCTTTAATACATTTTCAAGACTTTGAACCAAATTTATAAAATTGTCTGGTGGAGTAACAAGTCCTACGCCTGCATTTGTAGAATTTTTTTGCGCGGCCGGTAGCTCGAAAGCGGTATGAAAGCGCATACGACGCGATGCAGCGCGGGCGAACTATGAAAATTGCTTCGAGCAGAGACGACGGCTCGGCGGCAAGCGGCGGTGTGTGACCCTTCGACTCTCGCATACCGTGACATGCGTTCTCCACCTCGCGCCACCCGCGCAGGCCCCGCGCGCCCCCGCGACACGCACACATAGCTGCGAGTTAGTTTACTGCACACAAGTGTCAGTGTCGCTTCTTCTTACGTTAGTATATGTATTCTTTGCCTATAGTACGTGCCATCCACGAAGGCCCGCGCCGTTCATTTTTGATTGAGGAAAGCTTGGGGTACGGGGTGTGTGGCATACATAAAAATATGAAATAATAAATATTTAACAGTTAAATTCATTATAATATCATCAAATATTGGCAAAATCTTGCACAAATGCACTATAAACGTTTAGGAAGAAAGGCGACGCGCGCCTTCGTGGATGGCACGTACTATACAGGGTGCCCCATTTTTGGTACGTCAGGCTAACACTGAACATTGCTTAAAATCATGGTCATAATAATTGTTCGTAAAACATGTAATTTTACGAAAAATACTCTTAATTGGCATTATCTATCATATGAGCCTGTATGAGAATCATTTAATTTTCTAAGGATACCGATAGATCACACACAGGTTGGATTTGAAAACACGACCTCTGGCAAATAAGGCCAACGCTCTTACCAATCAAGCTACCGTGCTGCTGATCCATCCGCGCGAAATTCTGGTCTCTTATGAATTCATCGATACGCCAAACAGCCGTCATTACGGTTTGCCAGAGGTCGTGGGTTCAACTACCCGTTGTGCGCGAATTATTAGTCGGAAAATTTTCATTCAAAAATATATAAGGTTACCTCGTTTTAAGTGATAATATTTAAAGGGCCCATCCAGCACAATAAATTAATGTTTTTTTGTAGGAATCACTTTGGGTTTTCATCCGCTAGTTTTTGAGAAAATTGAAGACTAAGGTAATATTTTTTTACAGATTTTTTTTTTAAATTAATTAAGCCTAAGACTTGAGAAAAAGAAGGTTTGGGCATTGAATTGAGAGAGGCGAAGCCGATGACGTAGATAACTTTTTAAATTGTCAGGATGCTGTTTATAAAAATAATATTATCTCTGTTAAACAAAATAATTAAAATTAAAATCTCGATTTTCCAAAAAAATAATGATATTGTCCTGTTTCTATGATGTTTACAAAGCCACTGTTAAAATATTATCACTTAAAATGATTTGACCTTATATAAAGAAATGTAAAATATAGGTTTGTCAACTATCGTGACTCCGTTTTGTTTTTGTATGAAGAAATTTACATAGAAGTCTGATTATCTTCCAAACTGTGAGACATTTACGGCTTGTTTCACAATGACCGAATAAGTATTGGTTAGCGTTATCTCTCCAATACTTCATAAGAAATGACGTTCCATATTTGAAGTATTCGTTCGTTAGTGCTTATTTGTCGATGGTGAAACAGGCCCTAATAGTAATAACATGTTGACTGCGTAGATACACTGTGCGAGGTGAAGTAGAGATGGCCAGGATGGAGCAAGGTGTGCGAATTGTCTAACAGTTAATGTCTGGCAAGCGAAAGCTGAGTCCAGTGTTTTTGGAATTTTATTTTTAATGTTGATACATTAAAGTTAAATGTCATTAAAACTGCTGTTTGTTGAGATTGGTCAATGGATCCATCTTAATTAATACTAGATTACAGAGAACGTTGAAGTAACAATTTTAAATAAATAATACAACTAATTACAAATACCTAACTTGCGTTTCAATAATTTGTTAATAACTAATGAACCGACTTTGAAAATAAAATCAAAACCAAAAGTCTTTGATATATTAATTGCACTTGTAAAAAGACAACTGTGAACCTGTAACAGACGAGGAATTGAACCCCGTGTCTTACGCTATAGGCATACGCCCGGATAGTAGTAATTTATATTATTAAGTTTGTATGGTGACAAAACACTATAAAAACAAAAATAAAGTCTTTGATATTATTAAATAGAAACAATTCATCAAAAACAAGACAATAGGAAAAGTATCAAAGCAATATTATTACTATAATAGTATTATTTTTTATTTCGCTAGGTTCACCTTTCGCTTGCTAGACTGTAACTGGCTGCAAACAAAGTGAATTCCAGGATCGCTCAGCTCAACTTTAACCAACTACTCTCCATCATTCATGTTCGCGCAGCTTTGTGTTTCCAACACATGACATTTTATACACAGCTTCGCTCTGCAAAACCCCGTGCGATTCTACTTCTGGAAACACGCCCCTATTGTGTCATACCTATACAGTAAAGTACACGGATACTATGCAGAATGTGCTATTAGACTTACGTTTAATTAAATACAATTTTAATTGGCAATTGTTAACTTTTTTTATACCTACACGGTAAACAAAACAGTACAATTAACTCATAATCTTCATAGAGATCACAACGAAATTAAAAAATCATATCACACATGTTTAATGTATACTGAACATTTTGCAAATTAAATGCATTATAAATCAATAAGGTTTAATTTGCATCACAACCATTTAATGCCAGTTACACCAATAGATAATAACATTTATTTCAGTCTTTGGAGGTCTCATTTGTATTCTCTTGATTTAGGTTAATCCCTACTTATTAAATTTTCTAGTTCAGTCACAAAAAGTATTTGCTTAAAATACTTAAAATAAATATAAGTACAATTTATACAGTAGCTATATCTAATTTAACAGCCGTGATGACACACCGATGAAGCCGGTACTCGCCGATGTAATTTAGCAGCTGACTCTCTGACGTACTTACCACGCTGTGAGCTACAACTATGTTAACTATCACTTAACGTGATATCGTTATAAAAAATACAAAATAGAAACTAGAAAATCGTCAAAAAATGTTGGAGTCCTCATCCGTACGCAAAACAGACACTTTGATCGCATTTTCAATCCGTTAGGCATATTTGTAACGTCAATAACCGTACGCATTTTCAGGGGCGGCGAAAAAGGGTGCTCGGAGACACTAGTTACAGTTTTACAATCGTACCTGGATCCGTAGGGCGGCTCTACGCTACGCGGGGGCGGCGACAACATTTCGTCGTATACTCCTGTGTACCTGGAAATAAATCACATTTTGCCATGAAAAAGAGGTTGAGACTAATAAGAATGACAGTTTATGGCAAATAAAAATACATAGAATCATCGGCCACGTACCCAATCGCAAGTTTTGTACTAGTTAACTAGTGTTAATTAAACCAATCGCATGTTTGATTTATTCCTAACCCGTAACACGTTCCTAGCACGGTCATGGTATGCTACGATGTAGTAGGCAGAAACCTTTATTCTGTGCAACACCATCTGTCTACTAACTGAGGAAGAGTGCGGGGGAGGGGAAACGCTCCTGTAGGCCTAACATGCATGACACATTATTTATTTCGATCGACATGACAAAATTAGTTGATCTATGCTATTTTATCATGTTCCCTAACATGCCAACCACATTGAACAGATTTATCCAAAACGATAACGAGATAATATATCAATTTCTAACAATTCACTCAATTTTATGTCAGATTTGGCTCAAAATGATCTACTTGACACAATGACAGATTGACTCGATATTGCCCACAGATTAGTAAGAGTATGTCTAATATTTCCCAAAGATAATGGGGTTCCCTTATAAATATCTAAGGGATAAAAAATGATCTAGGGACTTTCTTTACATTATTTTTACACTTTATTGTTTTTTTAGAGCCTAGTACAAAAAATGGCACGACACAGTCACATATTTTTGCTCTAAATATGTTGTTTTTCATTTATCGTCGACGCTAATGTTGGACGATAATGTTCCACGGCAAAATGTTAAAATTCGATAAAAAAAATTGTGTCGCATGTTAGGGTTCAATGGTAATTTTGTCATATTTCGGAATTTGACAGTATGACATGACTTTCATGGCAGCCACGTTAGCAACTGTGGATACAGTGCGACAAGGATCTTCTGGCCAACGGATGACATAGTCAGGGGGGCGCTTTTTCAATAAGGGTAGCCAGAGCAAGAAACTCTCCCTTGATTCAGGAAGTCTATTATTTATTAGGGTATTTTTATTTATCACCTTTTCTAGCGAATTTTTTTTACCCAACCACGGCAAAGTCAAAGAATAGATTTCTTTCATTTCTTGGATGGAAATGTCGTAGAAGGCATTTTCTACCTTAGGAGACATATCAAGTATGTTCCACCGATTTTAGACGCAAAACAACTGTATTATCAATAAAAACCATTGAAAATTTAAATTTTATTTAAGGAGTTTAGCTCTACGGTATTTAAAAACAATCATATTAATACTTTACACAGAACACGTACGAAAATAAAATGAAAGGGAAAATCGGAAAATCTCTTGTTAGATTGGGGAGACTTCCTACACTTGATCTG
>OY757263.1:6787588-6846536 GCA_963584085.1 Pyrausta aurata | reverse complement strand
AATGAACTCTTACTAACCTTTATTTGGCTTGGCAGGTTGTCCACCATTGGGTGGTGGTTGAATGGGAACCACAGGTGCTGGTTCTACAAAAAAAAGTTATGATAGGTATATAACTCCATTACTAAGTTTTATTCCAACTTAGATTAAAGCTTGCTGGTTAAATTAATTATAATAAATAACATACCCATCATAGGAGGATGTGGTTGCATCGGCGGAACTGACGGACGATGCGGGGCCCTCCGGCTGTAACCAGTTTGGTTACGAAAAGAAGAAACAGAATTTCTTAAAAACCTGAAACATAATATTTTTTAATAAATACAAATAAAGGAGAGACTGAAGCTTATTTTTTTTCTATGTATGTCTGTGATCAGTCCTATGATGACTCTCTGTGCAAGTATTTTCCGTGTTGGTTACGGATCTTCCATGTGCATTCTTTGAATATCACACCTTTTTAGTCGCTTTGAGAAGCTAATGTCAGCGAGTGTGCTGCTAGATTGTTTGTGCCTATTTCTGTAGTGTCTCGTAGACGGTGTCACCTCCTCCTTTATTGTGTTGAACTTTAGTTCTTCATGGATTTTAACATTTGTTACCAACCATTCTATGATGTCAATGTTTCAGAGTATACCATTTTCTAATCATGATAACATTTATTTTGGTGTCAGAGCCACTAACCCATAGTTGGGAGTCCACCCACAGGCTTAATAAGAAAATATTTTTTAACACACATACCTGTTTGGAATAAGCGTTGTCGGTGCTATTTCCTTTTCACGACAATCTGGACATTCATGATCTTCTGACTCCAGCAGAGCTCCACGTATACCTTATAATAAAAAGAGTATTATAATTAAGACTGTTTTTTTTCAACATTTTATAAATATAAGTTGTTTCAAAGCTTACATTCATCACAAAAAGAGTTCCCACAGCACGGTATCATAACAGCGTCAGTAAGGAGGTCTCTGCATAAACTACAGATCAACTCATCAGGTATGTTGGCCTCTGGAGCAGCTGGAGCATTTGTTGGTGTGTCTGCTCCACCCGCGTTTTCCGAAGCCAAGTATGCTTCACTAAAAATACATAAAATAATAATTAGTATTGTTACCTAATAGTTATTACTTTTGTGACAGAATCTTATGAAAATATGGTAACTCACTGATCAACAGCAGGCACAGCATAAGTTCCACTTGGGGTCATCATGGCTCCTGGTGCTTTTGGGCCTTCTACAGGCACCATAAAACTTCGGGGTATCCCTGTACTGCGTCTAATGTCTACAGGATCACTCTAAAAATAAATAATACCTTAGTTATAACATGACTCTCCATATGTGCACAAATACACTGCGTTTTATTATCATACACTCACTGAATTAGCTGTTGGACAATCTTTGATCCAATGTCCACGTTTTTGACACTTGTAACAAGTATAATTAGGTGGTACAACACCTCTTTGATTTTGACCTCTAATTTTTTGATAGCTGGAAATAAAACAAATATTACTTTACACGTTGGCTATTAAAGCTGAAAAATAGTAGAGTAATCTACAATTTGTGCCAACATATAAAAATCTTTACGGAACACTTTTTAGGGGATTTTTAGACATGTGATTTTTAGAAGTAATAGCTGATCATTAACATGCAGAAATAAATTAAGTTTTAAATTACCAAACATAAGTTCTCTTACTTGCTAGGATCGTAGTCAAAAGTAGATTGTGTAATCATAGCATTAATTTTATCCTGTTCGCTACCTTCCATGCGAGACAGATCAGCCAATCCCTTGTTAAGGCCTGCATCTTTCTGTTGAGTTGATGTATTACTATTAGAACCTTCCCACTGTTTTTTCGGTTGCTGTGAAAGTGGTACCCTCGCAACAAGTAGAGATGTATTTTTTGGAATCAATGTGTTATCGTCAACATAAACTGAAAAAGAGAAATAATAATTATCAATACATTTAAGCTAAACACCTGAATTAATTACTTGTTATTTTAGTAGTTTTACTGCACCAGCTTTAAATAAATCTGTTGGAAACAGACCTTTAAAATTATAAAAACTGTACAAATACTGACCTTCTTTAGTTTGTGCGTTAGTAATTTGCAAGTCAAAATCGGAAGTTTTTCCAATTCTCTTCTGTTGAGATATCGCTGCTTTCAAGTCTCCTACAGATATGTGAAGACCATCAAAAGTGACTGTATCATAATCCAAAGCACTTTTGAACTTATAATGCACAGACATTTCCAAGAGCAGGTATATGATATACTAGTATCATATAACATGACACTATTGAAAGTAAATTATAGTAAATAAAAGGAACTGTTACAACGAGCCGAACGGAAAAATCTATAGGCGAACCGACTTCAATAAAATAAAGGTTATGAAACGGGCAACAACGAGCACTTCTACACAATCAAGCCTGCCACTTCAAAGTTCCATTAAAATTAAAGCAAGGGTCCTATTTAATCACGTTTTTAGCAGTCTTTACAGGCGTCAATTTTATTATAATACAATTGAATCTGCGACAACGCAGCTACAAACGCCTACCGCCATGTTTTATTGTATTTTTTTTTTATATATTTTCAGGGCTGCCAGCCCGGACTGCCAGGAAAGTACAGCTTGGTAGGCAAATGCCAATTATCGTACTATTTTTTTTTTGCCGCAAAACTGACGTCATAGTACGTTTCTGCGACGGGGGGCTGAGGTATTCAATATTCATGACCAAAACGTCGTGTTGGCGTGCGTCGATTTACGTCTTCATGAGTCTTCGTCTTCAGATCTATAGTAAGTGTATTCACAACGAAGCGAGCAAAGCAAGCTCTGCAAGTAACTACTGCACTGGAACCTTGTCAAATCAAAAACCTCTTTCGCAAGCGCAATACAACTAAAAAAAACACAAATTCTTATGACTTTTTTAAATGATTGATTATTGTCAGCCGGTGAGTGTAAAGTAACATGTACAAAACAAGATTCCGAAAGAAAAATGAGAATGCGTAAAAACTTTAATGATCACTTCCAATAAAATCGTTGTGTGAGGAGATAGGCAGCTGCGGGAAAACTTTTCAATTAACTACTAACCATAACCATAGATATTAGTAGTAAAGTGTCATTGTAACTAAGCCTTATGGAGATAACAACTCTGAAATAAAGGATTTTTACTTTATTTTTATTTTTTTATCAATGTAAATGATTGAGAGATACACGAGCTCATTGTGATTTAAGGCTCTTATAGGATCATTAAATGAGGGATGCGTGCACTTCAAAAGTTGTAAATTTTATTCTTATGTACTTTGAGTATATACTCAAAGCTTATGTAGGTAACAACTACACTTATATTTAGAGACCTCAAATAGTACGCAAAACGTACTATTTAGTACGATCTGGCAACGCTGTTTTATTTTATTTTTTGGTTGGGCAATGGACTCCAGGCCAAGAACTTCCTCAACTAAAAAAAATATATTTTTGTTGGTTGGTTGGGGCACGGTTGGGGCATCATTACATGATCAGTGGATTTGGGGTTGTTGGACCAGTAAGGGCAATTAATCCAGTTCAGCAGTCCAACAATGTTGGTTTGAATACCATAGACAAGACAATTGTAAACTGAGCTCACAATAGTGATGTCACTGAGCAAGTAATTACTTGTGAACTCGATCAACAATATACTCGTAAGCAGCCAGCAGGTTACTGGTAATAAATTTAATGTCGGCAGCCGACAAACGAATCATTTTTTAAATACCAAAATATTTCAGTTCCATTCCCGGTTAAACGCCGCTTTATGTCTTTTTCTTCGCCCTTTGGGTTGAGTTGACCGGCGCAGCGAGCTCGAGCGCCGGTTCATCCAACCAATATGTCAATTCTTTATTAATGGCAACACTTTGTACCGGAAGCATTAACTCATACTAAATACATTTTATTTTAAATATTGAGATAAATATATTTAACCAACAATATATCAACAAATATTTGACATATTAAAAAAAAGGGTTAATGTACTGTAAACATTTAAACAAACATTTAAATGAAATAAATAAAAATCAAAATTGATTCATTAGACATATTTGGCAAATTGCCATGAACTTCCGGTCCAAGATAAAGACACACGCGGATCTATCGAGAAAAGAACGCGAATTAATATAAAATTAACGGGAATAGGGAAATCAATTAACAAATTTTACATTGTCAGTTTATAAAAATGTCTAATAACGGTGCTCCGGACTCTTGGGAAAGTCAAGCGGATGTATTAGGTGAACAAGGTGCAAAAGATTCCAATGATGTGTCTACTAAATTTTCCACGTTGAACGTCAACGCTGTGGAGTTCGTGCCTTCTTTTTGTAAGCCTTCTCAGGCTAGCGATGATACGGATTCTCCTACTTCACCACAAAAATCTGAAAGTGGTTCTACTAATTCTTCTGGAAGTCCCGTGTTGAATGGTGAGTACTCTTGTCACTAACTGCTCTAAAGCTCTATTTCTCTAAATTATCCTAATTTATCAGTTTTTACAATATATTTTTGCTGTGTGATTCATTCTAATTTTATCGCATTGTAGTCTGATGATAAAACAATAGATTCGATGACTTTATTTTTTTTCCGAATCCAGTTCTAACGGGTTATTTCGAGACACGCGGCCCGCTACTTTATAGTTATACTTTCTCAATAAGTATCGGCTTTTTAACTTTCTCCACTTGATCAGAGAACTCTCTGAAACAAACAACTGTATTCATTAAAATCTGTGCTAACAATGAAAGGTTAGTTGATTTTACAATAAATTTTGCAAGTAATTATATATTGTACCGCTGCTTTTCCTATAAGTTAGCTCAATCTTAAAACTTCAAAACTGATAAGTTTTTACTTCACATACTCAATCCTATAATAGTGTTATTTCATTTTACCAAAAATAACTTGGGTTTATTCAAGCGTAATTGTAGAAGTTTAACATACTATAAATCCAGTTTTGTATTTCCATAGTCCCTTTCCACCAACCACACACAACACCAACTTTCTTGACAATGTTGTAAAAATTTACCATAATTTCATCATTCTATTAATTGACTCGTAAGATATCCTTTTATTACTTTGGTATTTAAGTCAGCCTTTTAAATTCCTGGACAGATGATGATTCATAATAAATCTGTATCAAACTTTTAACCTGTCTCCATGAATACACAGTGAAAATATATTTGAAGTAGCAAAGCTTCCAATTTTTTTTATGAAAATAATGTCTAGAGAATGGGTTTTTGACATTTGTACTCAGTTCATTTATATTACTGAAACTTAAATGTATATCAAAAATAGTTGATTTTATCTTCCTGCTTTGGAAGAATATTGTGTGCACTAAGACAAGATTCTAGACTACCTTTATTATTTTTACTCCCTGATTACAAGATTTGCATGGGTTGTCATGTTATGGTTTTTAGATGTTTGCTACCAATAGCGGTACTTGTGTCTAATATCAGTGATTGAAATAATCAGGATGTGGAGATGGTGGCGGAGAGAGTGGAGATGGGGGGGCTGCTTCCGCCTCTCCGCGAGTGGAGGAGCCCCCGCCCGTGCCGCCAGCCGCCGCGCCGGCTGCGGCGGCTTTGCCAGTCCCCCCCGACGTCTCGCCCACTGCCGACAGCTGGGAAGCTGAGGCTGACGACGCGCTTTTAACGCCCGAAGACAACAATGAACCAGATGAAGAAGATTTAGAGCAACAGGTCCAAACCCCTGTACTTGCATGCACAACTCCTTTTGAGGCTGTTGCTATGACTTTCCTGTTTGTTACTCATTCATTAGCAATTTGTATTAGTTTAATTAGAAATCACCCATAACTTAACACAACAATTACATAGTACATAGTATTATTAACAGTTTGAATAATAAATTACTTTCATTGACTGAGTGTAAATATTAACACAATTTGACATTCTGTTTTATGATTGTATTTAAAAAAACTGTTATCAATGATTATGTATTTTATAGACTAGACCTTTGTAATAGTATTTAATCAAGCTTTAAAATAATTGTTATGTTTTGTTATTGTGCAACTTAAACCTTTCTTTCCAGGTTCCTGCTATTAGACCCTGTTTTTGTTTGTTCTGTATTGCCTGTTTGATATTTGTGTGTTTCATTTGTTGTAGGTAGATGAATGAACGTAAAATTAGTTTTTCCTTTAAGTGGTTTTCTGTGTATTTATTTCTTAATTTAAACCAAAGTGTTCTTTAAAATCAACCATCTCATTGCTATTTTCAGGAGGATGGAGAAACAACAAAGAAAATCCCTAAAAAGAAACCGCCCCGAGTAGAAGATACAAGGAGCAAAAAGGAACATGTCAATGTTGTTTTCATTGGACACGTAGGTGAGTGATGATGTCACATCATTCAAATTATGCTAATTTAATTATTTCTACCACAAAATAATGTGTAGTATATTTGTGGTGATAAGTGGTATGTACACTGGTTTTTAAGATGTTGTCATCAATGTTAACCCAGGTTGTATCCTAGGTTGGGTCTGTTGTGGTACCTTCATTGGTTCCAAGTAATACAAATAATCTTCATTCATTAATACAATCAATCAACTTCATACTTTAAGATCAAAACAATGTATGTAATGGTATCCCCTATTTATTATAGATGCTGGGAAGTCCACAATTGGGGGTCAAATCATGTCATTGACTGGTATGGTTGATAAACGAACACTTGAAAAATATGAAAGAGAAGCCAGAGAGAAATCAAGAGAATCTTGGTATTTATCTTGGGCACTCGATACTAACCAAGAAGGTATGTTCATGTAACAAATTTAATTTTATGTTTTAGTTATACAATCACTGCAGACTTATTACTCAATTTTGTTCATTTTTAGAACGTGACAAGGGGAAAACTGTGGAAGTTGGGAGAGCCTACTTTGAGACTGAAAAGAAGCATTTCACCATCCTTGATGCTCCAGGGCATAAGAGCTTTGTACCAAACATGATTGGAGGTGCGGCACAAGCAGATCTAGCTGTTTTGGTAAGTAATGATTTTATGTACTGACAATAGCACAAATATTGCAGTATTCTATGCTGTTGGAATAAGGGCTATTTTTCAACAAAAATTAATATTATGTTGTGCTGGCTACTGTACTTTGAAAGTAGAAGAGGGCTAATTTTGAGACACTTGATACGACACGACGCCTTCTTCGGAACCATAATAGAGGGAAGAATAGAAAGAAAAAGAAAGATAGAAAGACCAAGAATAAGCTATATGCATCAAATAAAATAAACCAAAAGTTATCGTATCAAGAGGTCAAAAGAATGTCAGAAGAGCATAAAGAATAGAAAAACTTCTACCAAAAAGAGTCTAGCTCTTAGATGGTGATAATGATTAAAGATTAACTTTTACCTATCAAATATAACTGCATGAGCAAAAGCACTTCCAAATGTATAATGAGAGAAATATTTCTACAGGTCATATCTGCGCGTAAAGGAGAGTTTGAAACTGGTTTCGACAGAGGAGGACAAACTCGTGAACACGCTATGTTAGCAAAAACGGCAGGTGTTAAACACTTAGTTGCACTTGTCAACAAGATGGATGACCCAACAGTCAACTGGGACGAAAAAAGGTATTTTTATCACATATCAAACACATGATAAGCGAACTAATAATAACTACTTAGTAGGCTTTATTATGTTACTGATTAAAATATTATGTTACTACATTTCTTAAAGTTGCATATTATATTACAATGAAAAAAACTATCAATAAAAAATTTCTTACCATAACATTTTTAATGTTTTCAGATACAATGAATGTCGAGACAAGATTCTGCCATACCTTAAAAAGCTGGGCTTTAATCCAGCCAAAGATCTCTCCTTCCTGCCTGTATCAGGTCAAACTGGACAAGGATTATTAGAAAGGGTTAGTATTGGATGCGTCTTTTTAAAAAAATACATGTGATAATATTGTAGGTAATTTATTGCATTTATATTTTACGAACTGGTCCTTTATAAAACGTAAATATGAGTACCAAATCAATCTTTACATTAGCGCCTTTGTGGCAAATAGTTAGATTAATATAAAGATCAGGTTTTTGATTCCATCTATGTTTTAATATTCTATTATAAATTGCACTTTTATGAAGCAACTGTGGCAGGCAAGGAATGAAAAGATGAAATATGAAACCAAAAATTGCGCACGGGCGGGATTCGAACCAGCATCTTTCTGGCAATCCGGGCCAACTGCTCTTCCAATTGAGCTGGCCCGCTGTTGCATAAACAGACGGGTAGATGGCGCTAACGTCACGCAATGACGTATCAATGAGACCAAGAATTTCGCCCGGTCGGACCGACAGCACGGTAGCTCAATTGGAAGAGCAGTTGGCCCGGATTGCCAGAAAGATGCTGGTTCGAATCCCGCCCGTGCGCAATTTTTGGTTTCATATTTCATCTTTTAAGAATAAAATATGACACTGTGAGTGTTAAAAATATTGTAAAACCAAGGAATGAAAATCATAATATTTCTATATTTGTTCAGGTGACGGAGGAAATATGTCCGTGGTACCGAGGGCCCTCCTTCATCCAGTTAATTGACGAATTGCCTTCACTCAACCGTAAAATGGACGGACCCTTCATCATGCCAGTGGTCGACAAGTACAAGGACATGGGCACTGTTCTGATGGGGAAAGTCGAAGCGGGAACCACTCGCAAGGGCAGTACCCTGTTCCTTATGCCTAACAGGGTAAGGTTTAAAAAAAAAATCTTGTTTCCGTGGTTCGCTATTGGCTACCGGTGCCGTGCTGACAATAATATAAGGAGAAATAATATATTTCTAAATACCATTTTTATCGGTCTACCTAGACCGCTTCATTAAGACTTCGCCTGCGGAGCACAGGGGCGCGGGGGGAGAGTTGTGATCGGGTGCCGCGCCGCTACCGCTCCCCGCGCTCGCCTCCCCGCGCGCCCTCCGCCCTATAGGCGATGAAGTCATAATAGAGCGGTTTTTACCTATAGCAGTTTCCTGCGGCTTCACCGACGTAAATAACAAAATATAATTGTTTATTATAGCATATTATGTGCTATTCTAATATTTAAGCTATATTATTATTGTAAAGTTTCATCAAAATGCATTTAATAGTTCGTGAACGAGTAAGAAACATCCATCCCCACAAAGTTTGACCTTTTTAATATGTATTAGTTAGTAGGATTAAGTATCTGACTGAGTGTACGATGTAAAAATGATTTTGTAATTTACAGGTACAAGTAACTGTAGACCAGCTGTGGTCGGATGACATCGAAGTGACGTCCATTGGTCCTGGCGAAAACGTCAAGGTCAAACTCAAAGGAATTGAAGAAGAGGATGTGTCCCCTGGATTCGTCCTCTGTGATACAGCCGAACCTATTACAACTGGCAGAGTAAGTATACTAAATATGTATTATATTTATCAACTAGAACTATATCTATAATATCTAGAACTATAATATATTAACTATGTATAATATTTATCAACTAGAACCATAACTATAGAAGACACTTAAAACTTTTAGATAGACAGAAGGAACCCAACCGACACTCGATTGGGTTATAGAATCTAGCACCTCCATATTTTCAATTGATGTGATACTCGTATAAACGCCATTTAAAAGGTTCTTTTAAAAGTGGCTGACAACTCTTTCAAATTGCTTTATTTTACCTTAATTCATTGTAATAATCGCGCAAAGCTGATTGCAGATGTCACTAATGGTACCCATTGTGTAGTTTTCAATAACTCCCTAAATGCTTAAAGTAATTAATTTGTACATTTAGTAACAATTCGTTTCTTTTTTAAGGTATTTGATGCTCAAGTTGTTATTTTGGAGCACAAATCTATTATTTGCGCCGGTTACTCAGCCGTCATGCACATACATTGTGCAGCTGAAGAAGTCACTGTCAAGGTAAGTCATCTTGATGAAGATTGTTGTCTTGTGAAAATTCATTCTAAGAAAGTATTAGATTCAAACCCCCTTATTACAAAAAAAAGATAGCACCAGGTTAAACCAAGACTCATATTACCCAACCAATCAAAAATTTACCTTCATTAATGAATGCTGCATTATTAAATTGGTCGGTTAATACCTGATACTAAGTTTTTGTAATGGGGGGGAGAAGTTTACAAAGTGATAATATTCTGTATATTTAATCTAGCTATCTTGTTTCTATCTTTTCAGGCATTGATTTGTCTGGTTGACAAGAAAACTGGTGAAAAATCAAAAACAAGACCGCGTTTTGTGAAACAAGATCAAGTAGCCATTATGAGGATAGAGTGCGCCGGCGTCATCTGCTTAGAACCATTCAAAAAGTTTGCTCAAATGGGCAGATTCACACTAAGAGACGAGAGTGAGTATTCAAAATTACTTGTTATATTCCTAAGGGTGAGGGTATATTCGTAAATAAATAAATGCCTGCGCCAAATATACAAGACAAGTGTCGCTAGCAACATCGGGCTAAGATGCGAGACACTGCGGGCGTGGTTCGTGTGATATCCCCAGATATGCTTGGCGAAATCGCTTTACATCGCTTGATATATTCCAGACACACTGCCTTAGTGTATCCGTGGCTTAAGGCTTACGATCAATTTTCTCGAAGAAACCATACCTGGGAAATGACGCGTTACTGAGATATTGACAGTCAAAAAATTAACATTTTTTCTGAGATTTTTAAATAAAAATCTTCTATTAATACTAACAAGTGTTTTTCTCTAAGAAACATGTACAAAATTTTCATTATTTTTTTCGTAAACAGTCCGTAAGCCGTGCACTACGCAATGTATCGCGCGGCGTGGCGCGGGCGCACGCACACAGCTTACGCCCGCACGCACACAACTAAACCCGTCCATTATTTGCGCGCGCGTATACATTGCGGCTAATAAATAAATGATCTATTTTAATGCCTAAAAATAAAGTCGTTTCCCAGCGATAATTTTTGTTACATACGATTAGGTTTGATGTACTGAATGCGAGGTTTAAAGCTTCGTTAAGCCTTTTGTTACACCTGTATATCTGTTACTCCGCTCAGCGGCCTCACTCCGCTCCGGTGGATAGGCAACCTTATGCATAATCTAATTATGGGTCCTTACACATTTAGACTTTTTGCATCGATATAAACCCGTATTTGACAGCTGGGCGACTGCATCGCGTCTGTATCTTTCAGAAAACATTATCTAATATTTGCGACTGTATATACATATACTGAATCGCGCTTGTATTTGCTGCAAAAAGTCGCAATGTATAAGGGCCCAAATTGTTATCTGTATTATAATTATATTAAAAAGTCTCTTATCAGAAAATGTATTTCAACAGTCGAAGGTCTTCAAAACGTACGTCAAATATACGCGATCTCCCTCCCTCTCGCCTCCCTCCGCGCCCGCAGGCGAGGTCTCAATAATGCGGTCTACCTATAACACTACATTTCATTTTGACTATGGAAATAAATACAATTTTCTTGTAACCAATTGTAATATATTGGACCAATTGTATGTTTTTATTTATACATAAAAAATCGTATTAAGCCCGCATCCGGACAATTTTGTATGGACTGCAGACCAGTGTGCCAAATCCTTTAAGGTATATGCTAAGATTTTATTTTAATGATACGATGGGACTCAATTTATCTTTTACTTCGTGGCTGATGATAATAACAATAAAAACACTTCTCACCCTAGGAAGGAAGGGAAAGCTATTTCCCGCCCGGGAAATCAAAATCAAAATTTCCGAACAGGAGGAATGAAGAAATCTTACATCGCCTCGTGCCTAATATAAACATTAACATTTTTGTAACGTTATATTTTTGTTTGTTTCAGATAAAACAATCGCAATCGGTAAAGTCCTAAAAGTGATCGAGTAAATTGGCACTACATTTGTAATTTAGCTAGGATAGGCCTTTCCAAACCTATATCAGTTGAGAGTGCATGTAATATGTAATCCTGATTTATTGGGATCTGTATCACGTGAGAGTTCGAGTGTAACGCTTCAATACCACATGAAAAAGTTGTTTCGCAATTTAATAATATAGACCAGCTAGTCCTCGAGGAAAAAATATTTTTTACAGCCACTGCCATGGAACAAGTTTGCTAAAATTACACGACGCGACGCTCTTTTACCTCTTCACTGTCTCAATTTCACTTTGCTACATATTATTAACTGCAATAAACATTCATGTATGTCTGATGTCATGAAAATCTTTCAAGTGTAAAGCGTCGAGTAGTTTTTCTGTTTTTTAACAACTAAGCTTCTTAAATTGCCTTTATTTCATTGTTTTGGCCAAGAATTGTATAAAGTCCGTAATATATTAACAAAAACTTTTGTTCTGTTTCACTCAAAAAGTACGGTGGGCGATGGATAAGGCTCTCATATAAATTATTTGTTGTTAGGAAGATCATCCACTTAGCCTATGAGTAGCGAGCGTAATATAATTAATATTATATTATAAGTAATAAACACGAAAGCTATAAGTATCTTTCGTGTTTATCGCTACTCATTACATTCACTTAGAATATATTTGGATAAGATAGATGGTCATCCTACCAATTTGATATTAATTATAATTTCATATTATAATGGTTATAGTACTGTTTATTACTATCTGTAAAGTAAAAATTATGTATGTTTTATTTTAATTAGTTTGCTATTAATATAATACGTACAGTACACAGATTTTTAAATATATTTGTGTTTCAGTTGCCAACTGAAATCATTTTTATTTTTTATTTCATTCAATTTGGTTCCGGTTAAATGTATGCCTAGCAAAACCGTCTTGCTAATTAGTCCTATAATTTTAAAATGATTTCATCTTTATTATATAACAAAAATGTCTGTCCGCGCATGACAAGCCAACGAACAAACTATTACAAGAATATCTCAAGTGTAAATTCTGTAATCGATTTTTGTTACCCACAGTTAACTGATTACTAGTCATATGACTCCAACTTGCCCATGCTTAGGCAATAAAGGCCTAACTCGGTCTCGCTAGACATACTTTCTTTTCTTCATGTTTCTTTAACTGCAATATTTTTAAAACTATAATAATAGACTTAATTTATTTCATTTTTTACCAACCGTATTTCAAATGAAATTCAGCCGCAAGATTTCGTAGCAGATACTCTATATTTTGTAAAAGATATTCCATGTAGCTTCTCACTCGTCAAGTATTATCGTAGGATCAATGAGAGTACTTATGAAAAGATGGTTTGTGTCGCAAACGTTCTTATAACTTCGGCTCAACATCCGAATTGTTATAGTAAATGTATATTATGGATTTATAAATTTTCAGCTTTTTTAATGTAATCAGATTTACGTCTAGGGGCGACTGTATATTATTATCAATATTTTGTGTATATCAGTGGACGAATTGCGAGGCGTGCGTAGCCCCATGGTCCACCTCGTGCTATAGACAGTCGAGACGCTTGTAGTGGAGGAGGGCGCGGGGCGCGGGCCTGCGCCCAGTGCCTTGAGCCGCCGGACGCCGCCGCCGACGCCGTACCAGCACTGGCAGGCTGCAACTATATTATTTTGTTTAAAATAAAATAAAATTTTATTAAAACCCGTGTTCTTATTTACATCTTCATTTATATATTAGGTAACCCAACATGTATTTATTACTTAGATTATAAATCTGTTGAGTTTGTTTGAAGTTTCAACGCGCTAATATCAGGAACTACTGGGCCCCTATTTTTGAATCACTCGCTTGGATATGGCGAGTGATTTTCGTTCGAAAACTATTTTTTTTCTATGACTTTTGACACTACGTCGAACGAAAATCACTCGCCATCTTGAAGCGAATGATTCAAAAATAGGGCCCCTGGTCCGATTTGAAAATAGTAGATTATACCCATGGGGTGGGGTTATGAAGTGGTCTTTCGGCGCGGGCGGCACCTTGAATCACGAGCTGAGGATTGTATTGTAGATTTGAGGGTCGAAAATTGTTTCATTCCCGAGTGTCAGCGAGGTAGGTAATAGACAACCCTGAGTTCAGCGTATGCCCGAGGTGAATACTCTGCTTTTCACACTTCCTGCGAGGAAATAAAAAAAATCTATGCACCGGCGCGTCATGCTTCAGCTGTAAATCATTCCAACAAAATAATTGTACACAATTTTATTTTTCTGAACTTAGCTGCACATTACGTGACATGTAATTGAACATTACCGAGTAGGTAGTGTGAAATAAAATTGACTTTTCGTTTATTTATTGAGGATGGCGGTGTCCAATCATTATTGAGAAAGGCTAGGCTATGGGGCTGAAGAACACAACGTTACATACGAGTTATAGAAAGGAAGGTTGTAGAATATTACGCTATGTACCAGTTAACGGGGTAAAATATGATAGTCTAATATCTCTCTCGTATCACGCACACGACACGATGTTTGCAGTTCAGTCCTGCGATGCGGTTCGACCGATTAATGAAATATATAAGAATAGGTCAAGTTCTCAAAAAGCTGCTCAGCTAGACTGCGCCGTGGTCGGTCATGTCAGTCAGCCGCATGTCGAATGGCCAAAATCTGTAGCAAACGGTCCCTTTACTGGAAAATGGCAACGTGTGGTAGACCCAGAAGACGGCCCTAAGATCCAAGTAATAGCTTTCATTCAAATGCCAAGGGCCTTCGCCCTGCAGTGGGTCACTTCAGGTTTTTATGGAACAGTAAATAATAAGAACTCTCAACACAGTCAACGTTTTTTCGGTAATGTAGTAAAATATTGATACCCTTGTATGTAGTCGTGATCACGCGATTACCGTCTGTGTAGCCAGGGTTGTAGTGTAGATCGTAGAAAGATCAGACACGTTGGTAAACAAAAGAATGTTGATAAACACATCCGTGATTAAGTACGGTAGGAGCTTGCTTAACCACTATTTGAAGAAAATCGCTTGCACACGCACAAAAACGACCATCAATTAAACTAAACAAAAGATGGCGCGAGGCATAAACGATTTATGGATCTTAAGGTGGTTAGACACGAGACCTCGATTGTACATAATTAGTTAAAAAATGTTGCAGAATCAACCACTAAGAAGGAAGCTTTAAATAGAACTCTCTTTAAAAGATCCTGTACCAGACCAGACCAGGCAGTTCGGTCAGAACAGAAGAAACGCGCGGCAGACTGCACTCTGTCGTAGTGAGCTTATTTTCTGCGTTTAAACCGCGCGTTCAGTTAACTATCTCGTAGAATGCACTTATAGAAATCCAAAGAGGAGTAAGACAGGGTGACCCCCTATCACCCAGACTGTTTACAGCTGTTTTAGAAGAAGTGTTCCGCAAGTTGGACTGGAAACAAAGAGGTCTGAACATAAATGGTGAAAAACTGACTCATCTTAGATTTGCTGATGACATAATAATATTCGCCAACACAATTGAAGAACTGCAATGCATGATTGTAGAACTTGATGCAGCAAGTCAGGATGTAGGACTATCTATGAACATCAGCAAAACGAAAGCTATGACAAATGGAACAGCTAATGATAGAATAATCATAAACAGCAATGTCATAGAGTTTGTTTCAGAATACATATACTTAGGACAAATAATATCTCTAAATGACTCATCAACAAACGAAATAAATAGAAGAGTTGGAAATGCTTGGAAAAGATTTTGGTCTTTAAAAGCTATCTTCAAAAACCGTCAGACAACCACTTACATAAAAAGGAAATTGTTCAACACCTGTATTCTGCCCATTCTCACCTATGGTTGCCAAACTTGGGCACTCACAAAAGCACAATGCAACAGACTAAAAGTAACCCAACGGGCCATGGAAAGAAGTTTAACCAACATTAGAAGAATTGATAGGATGAGAAACAAAGACCTAAGAGCCAAAACAGGACTTAAAGACGTAGCATATAGCATAAAAAGTTTAAAGTGGAAATGGGCAGGACACATCATGAGAGGACCAGACAAATGGAGTAAAATAATAACAACATGGTATCCAAGAGGCTTCAAGAGAAGCCCTCGATTGTACATAATTAGTTAAAAAATGTTGCAGAATCAACCACTAAGAAGGAAGCTTTAAATAGAACTCTCTTTAAAAGATCCTGTACCAGACCAGACCAGGCAGTTCGGTCAGAACAGAAGAAACGCGCGGCAGACTGCACTCTGTCGTAGTGAGCTTATTTTCTGCGTTTAAACCGCGCGTTCAGTTAACTATCTCGTAGAATGCAGTTAACAGTCAGGGGTGTGGTTTAAGTATACCTACGACGTATACCTACGCTACAGACAGGCCGCTACTAAGGCCTCATTTTTGAAGACCATGGGGCGTGCGTGGGACGTTTTTCTGTTTATAGACTGGCGGCGCATACAGCGGCCTGCGTCATCGTCGCACGCGAAGAATGGCGGTGCTTAAGCGCATTGCTGCAAGCGTGCAGCGAGGTACGCTGCGGCTTCCTTAATAGAACTGGTAGAAGGTTCCCCCGCGCTGTTCCCGCCCTGCGCCGTTCAGGCAACGAGACAGGTGGAGCCACTAGTAACCATAAAAATAAGTATTCATGTTTACTGTGATTATTAGATCTATTATTCATCAGATTTTTTGTGCAATCTAGGTGACTTGAATACAAAATGTATTTGACAAAAGAAATATACGCACTAGTTAAAAATCAAGCAACCTAGATTTGAGGATACATATTTATATACAGATTTTGGCTAATTATTCCATAACTGGAATGTTATACACAATTAATCATAATTAAATCTAAAACTACACATAATTTCACAAGTAGTTAGTTTATAAAATATATAACTTTATGTACATTTAACTTTGTTTGAATCTCAATAGTATATTTCATAATACATTAGCATTTTGAACCACATCATTGTTACATTCATTCCTAATTATCGGTAAGATACAGGAATAACATTCTCAAATGCTTCACGATAATTATCAGTCTCAATATTCTTAAGTACCTATGATTGTTAAAATTTGGCAAATATAAGAGCTTATTAATCCTGTATCTTGATGTCATTCTTAGAAACATTTTGATTCATTTGATCATTTTCATATTCCACAAAGTCATCAAAAAGGCTGGGCCAAGCCTCGGTGTCATCATAGGTGCTGAGATCTTCTCCTACGAACTCACAAAAGTTTAAGAACATGTACCATGTGTCCTTGGGAATGCCTCTGATGTGAGTATGTCTTTCCAGATACCCCAACCACTTCTCTAATACTGGTGGTTCATTGTTTGTGAAGACTAGGCGCCATAGAAGGATTGCAATATCTGTTGGCAGAATCCTTTGACCAGTACTTACATCTAAACCAAATTTAAAAGTGAATCTGTACAAATCTTTAAAACTTTCAGAATCTCTCTTTAATTCACTAGTTATATCATTTAATTTGAGCTGGATGCCTTTTACAGAATCAGTTTTCATATTTTTAAGGCCCTGTATAAACTCAGATTTTGTGAATCTGCACATTTGACTAGCATTTAATTTCCATGCAAGCACCAAAACTTTAAAGTCATCAGGGTTCAACTGTAAATCATTGCAAAGATTTTCTATGCCTTCTGCTAAAATGGCATCTTCTAGTGAATCTTTGTATTGATCAAAGAGTTGGTTTATCTTAGACTCTGATATACGTGTTTCACTAGCTCCTAGTGATGACATTGTACGAGGAATTGAAGGCAATTTCTGATAAAATGTTTTTTGAGACTTATCAGAACTGTATGGAATCTTTTGAGGTTGTGTTTCTCCTGAGAAAGGTTCTCCTATTGAAGTAACAATGTTAGCATTCTGCAAATTAGTGTTGTTTTTGTAAATTACACTATTTTCATTATTATGGAGGAGTGGTTCTTCTTGAGGATAGTCTGATACCATGACAGCAGGCACTTGCTGGTTTGTGACAATGTCTGTCATCTCTAAAAACATACAATACAAAGTGTTGTTGAATTTCAGTTAAATTATATTTATATTCTGCTATCTTTAAAATATTTATAAACTTACCATCTTTACTTCTGTTTGATGTGTTAACATCAGCATGAGCTTGGTTTTTGAAACAACTTAGACAATGGCCCATTGGATAAAATATCTGTACAGATCTTCAGGGGCTTAAAATTCTTAACACAGTTAAGACCAACACAATAGATTTTGTCAGTTAATTCTATATACTGTGTACTATAAAACATAATGGTAAGACAAAGATGTATCCACTAAATTTTTCAAACACCACAACATGAAATCTGTAAAGAATAAGTGTAATTAAAATCTAGTAGACAGTATACCTCAGCAGAAGCAACCTCAGCAGAAGCAACATGACAATGTTTTCAAAAATTATTATAAGTTATATAAACAAATGTTTTGGTGGGTAGATGCACGTTAGATCTTGTCATCAATTAACTATCTGTTTAATATAAGCAAGCAACATTTTACCCACCTGCACGAATTCATAACCCATCCTTGTCCGTACTACTGTTTGATCGTAAATTGACTGTATTCGAATTGGATATTGCAGTTAATTTTGATCACAATTAATCCCAATGAGTTTAATGATACACTCTGCAAAGCAACTAACTGTATTTTCTTTGAGCTGAAAACTATTTATTTTCCATTCTCATCAATCCTAAAATAAAAATATGATGAACTCTGACTGAAGCTGACTGTGAGTGACTGACAGTGACACCTGTCAACCGTCTGTCAGTGAGACAGCCGTACAAATAGTACGGAACCGTGACAGAACGGAAATCTTTGTCTATGAAAATGTCGCAGGCAAAAATAAAAACCAGCTAAGTGCGTGTCGGACCCGCGCACTGAGGGTTCCGTGCCACGCTTAACTGAATTTGGGGTCCACTTACTTCCACTTAACAAAAACATCATAATATTTTTTGACCCCAAAAATAACTTTGTTTTTCATAGTAGTTGTATGAAAGACAAAGTTATATTTGCGGTTGATAAAAATGTGCAATATCTCAAAAACTACTGGTTCGATCTCCTTCAAACCAATTTTCGTTGCAAGTTTTTGTTGAGATCTACATCATATATTTTTTTCATAATTTTCACTTTCTTAGTTCAAAAGTTAGATGGGGGGGGACGCCCATTTTACCACTTTGGAAGCGTCTATATCTCAAACCTTGCACTTTTAGAAAAAATGGTTTCAGTAACCTTAACATCATTTTAAAAGACCTATCCATAGACACCCAACACGTATAGGTTTGAGTAAAAAAAAATTTTAGGTTTTATTTTCAGGTATGGCAGCCCCCCCTTAAATATATATTTTTTTATTTTTTGTATTTGAATCGGAAAGCGGTGAACAAAATACACCTACCTATCAAGTTTCAGCTATGTGATGCTTATAGTTTCAGAATAAAGTGGCTGTGACATACGAACGGACAGACAGACAGACAGACAGACAGACAGACTTGACGAAACTATAAGGGTTCCGTTTTTTGCCATTCGGCTACGGAACCCTAAAAAGATGAGTAATAAAAAGGCAAATTCCCGCCATATTGAAACAAAACAAGGTCAACAGCTCACAGAGCCACTAGTATAATAATAGGGTCACCACCTATATAAAGCACATATAAAGTTACATAAACATTTGAACGAACAAAGGAAAAGCAATAAAAAATTGTTAATTTAATTGGAAAGATTTATTTAAATTCTATGGTAAGGATTTTAGGACCCAGTTAAGACTTTCCTTAATATTTATTTTATTCATAAAATTACTAAAGTGTAATCAATAATCCCGTAGAAAGATTTGACAGATGCTAATGTCACTTTGTAAAATAATGTTGCCACATTATCTTACTAGTGACGTGTACCGTTCATTTGGTTATTTCGTTCAGTCAGTTCACTCAAACAAAGTTTGTACGAACGAAAATAACATATTATTAAAAAAGTACTTATGTATGCAAATTCCATCAGAGACGAGATGCACGGGATCAGGGAGTCGGAAACAAATATAGGAATAATCAAAAATGATTGAAAACCAGAAAAATGTAATGAATATCGGATTAACGGATTGACCAGGTAATTTGATGTAACGGCATCGGTGGCGCAGCGGTTAGAGGGTCGCTTTTAAAAGCTACGGCTGTGCCAGAGGTCTCGGGTTCGATCCCCGGGTCGGGCCATACACATGTATCTGGATTTTTCTGTTCAGAAATTATCAGGAGTTTGGAAGTTGGCGGTGTTTCACCCCCGTGGTGCCTCGGAAAGCACGTAAAGCTGTTGGTTATGCGCCTGATCTCTTTCCCATCGTGTCAGATTGCTGTTCCATCGGGCTAAGAGAGTGAAAGGAATAGAGGGTGCAACTGTGTTTGCATGCGCACACACTTTTGCACTATAATATGTCCCGCGCAGTCGGTTAGTCGTTGTGACTCGCCACCGTAGTCGGAATCGGCTACGGAGACTATTTAGGTGCAACAGAAATCTTAACATTGAGGAGCAATAACCAAAACCGGTTTGAAATTGTACCCGGTTTCAGTTCAGCTACCCACGCGGAAATTTAGATGCGTTTATTTTTTATTCGGCTTCTTTTTCTTCCAACAATGCTAATATTTTTATACCGACTTAACGAAACTAGCCTAAAAAATTGCTTTTAATAGAGTAAATAAAATAAGAATGTTATTTAATTTGAGACGATATAAGAATTTTTGAGTGAATGAATGACATTGATGGAATTCATTCTTTTAGTCACACCACTATTTATTTTTCGTCAAAAAGTAGTAACACTGTAAATGTCAAATCTTTCTACGGGATTATTGATTACACTTTATCCCTTTGGCACAGAATATATACCTTTGGAATAGAACGACAAGAGCGAGATGTCACTAGCAGCAAACTGTGTGATAAAAAGAGATGCGAGATGTGATGTAGCAGAACCGTTTTGGGCGGCTGTCAGTCAGTTTAGAGGCCCATGGAGGCTCGCTGAAAATTTCTTTCACATAAAAAATCACAATCACATTTTTTATAAATTCAAGTTGTGAATATGTTTTATATGTTTCTTTTTGTTTCTAAGGATTTGAATTTTCTTTTGCAGAGTTGTTAGTGTAAGCAGGATAGGTCTTATTTTTCCATTTTCCTCCTTTCTGCCTAGACGTTGTGACTTACTGAATTCGGCACTTTCGAGCGGTACTTCCAAATCCGTGATTGTTTTTAATACCGAAGCGTTTAAGTCTTCGTACTTTTCAGTGTCGGGTTCTACGATTCCATGGAGTATGATGTTGTTTTTCCTAGCAACCATATCCAAAGACTGTAGCTTCTTATTCAATGTTTCAACTTCTCGTGATAGTCTCTCATTTTCCACTATTATTGCTTGTATCTTCTTATCGTAGAGAAATAAAGTAAAGCGCGTTCTGAACCCGTATCGCGCGTTCTCTGATTCGGATCGCTACTCCCGCGCTAAACTCCCTTGTTGAGCATTGTAATGCGAACCAGCATTCGCATTTCAATGTATTAGGTTAGGTTAGGCTAGTTTAGTGTTAGTTTTAGTAATAAGTGTAAATTTTAAATAATAGAACATTCATTAAATGATGATTGTCTGTATGGCTTTCTGACCAAGGACGTTAAACTTGTGTATAAAAAAAAATATAGGTACACATGTCATCTGTCATGGATGACAGATAGATCTGAGTGATGATGGATGATGGGAGTTTTTGGCGGGAAACGGGAAGAGAAGAAAGATGGTCTTTGTTCTTAATTTTCGTTATTGGTTTTTTCGGGTCCATTATTGTGATTGTGTGGTGAATTATCATGATAATGTGTGCTTCTGAAGAATACAATGAAGTAAAAGTAAGAAATAAAGAAAGGCGCTTCTATCTGATCCGGATCGTTCGCCCGCTCCAAACTTCCTCGGGCATTGAAATGTGAACCAGCCTCATATTTCAATGAGTTAGGTTAGGTTTAGGTTAGTTTAGTGTTAGTGTTAGTTATAGTGATAAATTGTAATTTGTGTGTTAATGAAGAATTTACATAACAAGAGAAAAAATAAACTAATGACGAGGCAGCATGGTCTATGACCTTAGCCTGTTCCTAGAGGAACGAACAAACAAAAAAAAAATGATGGATGATGACAGTTATTTGAATTCAACTTGAAACGATCGCAAAACCAAACGTTATTTTGTTAGAATTTGCTTAATTGTGTGTCGATGGTTGTTATATAAATTTGATTAAGGTCTTACAAGAAAGTTTTTGTGTGATCCTCACCGTTAAACGTGTCCACGATTAATATTACACTCAAACATGAGTGTAATAGATGAATGTAGTTTCCATATTGATTTCCATGATGTCGAGAAAGAGCGTTTTTTCCAATTTTTACAAATGATGCATACTAGACGAGACAACATTGATAAGTTACTTGAAAATGGTTTTAAAAAAAAGTTTGTTTACGACGGTACATTAAATCCGAGTTACGATGAAGAGCTGTGTGTATTAATTGAAAAAAACAAACAGTTGCGATACGACATTGATGTCAAAGCAGGAGAACTCGGTCGACAACAACGAAAATATGAAAACTACAAGAAAGGTTTGTTTTATTGCATAATTGATTAATAACTACATATAGTTAGGCCCTTATAGCGCTTACCTGACCGTCGGTGCTGACCTGCCTGACGCTACGCTTTGAAGCTGTGTCGAGCTCTTTAGGAAACAAATACACTGTATTTTGATTAAGGTCTGAGCTCACTGCACCATACCATACCATGAACGTGCTAGGCCGGCCTAGGCCGGCCCTGTCTCATATACGGTTACACAACACCTACACTGCTTTGTCCACTGAACAGATCTACAGCATTCAGTCTCACATTTATGGAGCGAGAGCGTATTTCGCAGGTGCTGACACGCTCCGTGCATGACATGCGACAGTGTTGGTTGGTGATGGAACAGTCTAGTGGGGACAGTGTTATAGTTTACAAAGATGATTTTTGCCTGACAACACATTCCTAGCACTGTCATGGTATGCTACAGTGTAATAGGCAGAAAGAAACCTTTAATCACATTGAATATTCAACTTTTTTTTAGATCAGAAGCTTTTAACTCAGGAAGTCAAGGAAACTCATGAAGCATTTTTGATGGCAAAAAAGTGTTACAAAAAGTTTTTGAGAATGTATTATTCTATTGAAAAACGGAACAAACAAAATCAAATCATATTTATCCAATTTTTTACTGAAGCTAAAAAAGATGTGGAAAATTATTCGGTTCGCTTGATTCGTGATCCCAAGTCTGGAAAATATGAATGTAAGTAAGAAATGTAATCAAAAACAATGTGTCCATGTCAAGATCAAAATATTTCCATATCGCGCTGACAGGCCTACAATCTTCAACATTGCATTCATCAGCATTGATTAATTTTACAGTTTATTTTAATATGACCACCAAATTAGACTTCATACACAAAATAATGTTGATAGAGTAATTAAAAGTAGTAATAATAATCAATATTTTTATTTCAGTGTTGAGTACTACACCAAAGCTGAACTTAAAAGAACTACAAAGAAGATTAAATGAAACTAATGATGTACCGGGAGTACTTTGTAGTATTAGACAAGCATTTACTGTATTAAAAGGAAATAAGCATTGATTGTAGTTATCTCAACAGATTCCTCTTAAAATTAAAAGAAGGACTCACAAATCAAGTGTGCCATGTGAATACAATTTTGTATTGAGACAATCCTACTTAACTTTTTGGAGAAAGAACAGACACAGGACCAACATAGATTAGCGGCCTGTTTCACCATTGACAAATAAGCACTAACCAACAAAAAATTAAATATGAAACATCTTTTCCTTTGAAGTAGTGGAATAATAATGCTAATGTAAACTTATTCAGACATTATTTGAAACATGGCCGTAAGTAAATATATAAGTTGATAGAAGTATCAGAAGTCCATATTGCATAGATTTTTCAGAATGTTAGGTAGTGTTGTAAAATTAATATATCTGACCAGTCACATTTGTCATAATAAACTATATGTCTGGTCACACATTCAGTCAATTTGACAGATTGTGATGAACCATAAATCTTTTCCTGACTCAGTTTTTGCAAAGAAACTAAATCACATTTTGTGTTGTTGTGGGAATTAGTTGTGATTACTTATTTGGACTATTTATTGTATTTATTAACAAACATTGTCATCTAACATTGAGAAATAGGAATTTCAAGATGCAGCCAGCAGAAAATATATAAAATAACTTGTAACACTTAACAACACTTTAATAATAAGTGTGTAAATAAGTTTGAAATAAGATGTAAAGAACAGGTTTAAGAAAGTCATGTGACCGACCGAATTCGACTAATCGCGTACGCACATCCGAAAAAAGTAATCAAATATTACTAACATAAATATGGCTGAATAAGACCATAATATGTTATTGAGTGTTATTGACCAATATGACCGTAAATTACCCTCAGTCAATTTAGCTATTTGCAACACTAGTTAGGTTAGGAGGATTGATAGGATTAGGTAAAGGAGGTAACATTAATATTAATCACACATAAGTAGATAAGTATATATCTTTATTTCTTAACCATACAAAATAGCTACCTTGCGTAGTTAACAAAAATAAATACAATTCTGTTTGTGACATTTTAATGGAAATATAAATTCTTAAATGTTAATACTTTTTCTTGTGCTTGCATATAAGACTAAATTGTGGGCGTAACTGGGCTGGGAATGACGAATTTTTTAGTGCCCTTACAAACATTTATATTACCTCAGGCAGGCTAAGTTAAAATGGAATTTAACTTCTCAAACACTGCCGTCGTACAACACATTCCAGTCTACGCAGATAATAAGTGAAAGAAAATCATCAAATGCAAGTTTTAATCAATTCCTTAAATCAAAAGAAAACTAGATACTGAAATCTCTTTTAGAAGTTTGACTCTCATAAAATACTAGATTACAATTTATCATGTAGAACTATTGGTAAAATTCTCGGTGTAAAGTTATTAATTAGGAATGATTGTATACCCTAAGGATACCTTTTATCAAAGCTAAGTTAGAATCAACTTTTTAAAATGTATTACCGATATCCAACTGTAATCAAAAACTTGTTTCGTTAGATTCACTCTCCTTATAATGGTTGCTAGGCTATATAGCTCATATTACCTCAATTCCATATCATAAGCATCATTCAGCACCACCTAAAGGCCTAAAGTTTAATGGTTGGTAGGTACAAGCCGAGACGCACTGCTGATCACAAACCGCAGCTGAAATGCGGCAACGCCAGCTCCAAACTCAAATTCTTAAGGCATAATGCTGCCACCGCCGCGCAACCGCGCACGCGCATGTCGCAGCGCGCTTGGTTTAATGAGCAGTTTTTTTCATGTCATGAGATGTTTCTATCATCGAGAGATGGCGCTACCCTCACTTTAGGAACTAACTTTTTAAACTTTATTTAAGAATTATAGCAGAGGGTAATTGCTTTTTGCCTACGTAAATAACAAACAGTAAAACAATATTAATGTGAACCTTTAGTACACAATAATACCAAAAAATAAGTATCCTAATTAATCCATAAGTCATTATCGAATTTTACAATATTTACTGACGCACTTTTTTTTGTATATGGTTTTCCGCTAACGCGAAAAAAAAAGATCCTAAAGTGACCCCAACGCCATCTAGTGAGAGCTGTAAAACGATGGGAGGAAACTGCTCAATAAACAGATATCCACAATCGTGCAGTCTGCCTGCTGCAGTTTGCAGTCCTCGACTCGAGTAGGTACTTTGGTCAGAGTGTCTTAACACGTTCCGGGACAGTGAACGCATACAGGCGTGAAAACAATAAAACATTATATTGTGTCTAGAATGGTGTCCCGGAACGTGTTAAAAATGATATTTTATTTTGGTCGAATGAAGGCATTTTCTTTCTTTCTTTCAATCAGCGGTCCGTCTCGGACTTGCACTATCTTCAAGTTTCTTCATTTGCGCAGCAATGGCGCTTTCGCACTCATCGTAACTGATGCGTATTCGATTCGAATCCGACTCATTCGAGAATCCGATATCTAATCCGATCTGAGAAAATCTCGAAGCGAATACGAATCGGATTAGCGAGATATAAAGATCAATGTTGCGCTGACTGAATACAAATATCTAATAAATAGTACTTTAATAATATGAAATAAAATTAGTTTGTTAATATTAACCCAAGCTTTAATTGTACAATTGGGTAATCAAAGCCTCATCTAGGGCATTGCATAAAATTAATTACCAAGCCACTTGCATGATTTTTTAATTAAAATTACTAATATGATTGTTAATAATTTTTAGTTCGATTATGACAAATAAATCAATACTAGTTCATTGCAAAGGTGGTTTAAATAAACATAATACTGCTCCCTTAAAAGTTCCTTCATTCATCACTCTCCATAACTAATATAACAAGTATAGAACTTTCTGTTGAGTTGCGGTCGGATTATTTTTATTTATGCACAAGTGTACATATCATACCAGAACCTTAAAAAATATAACATCACTTCATGTGACAACCCGTTAAAACTATCACCAAAGATCACAATTAATCTTTTCCTTTCCACAAAAAAATACATTCCTCTTCTTACGATGTTTTGAGTTTATTACTAGTCTCACCATTTACTTTAGGTAAATCCTCTAAACCAGTATTCGAAGACATCTTTGTAAGCTCATTAGTAGTTGTACTTTTTACGGGGGATGATCGTTTCTTATCAGGTAACAATAGAGCTCCTATTGCCATGAAATGTAGGGAATAATACAATTTTCTGAAAATAAAGAGAAACGCATATTAATTGTCTATACCATAAACTACAAATAAGTGGATAAGTACTTATGTACTTAACTCATGAATTATTAAAAAGTATCGCAAACCATACCCGTAAAATGCAAGGCTGGGTCCAAGGTGCAGTAAAACGAAGGGTACAGTGGCATACGTCATGGCTACGCGTGTTGTAACAAAAGTAAGAAAATCATAAAACATTTTCTTTGGTCCGCTGCCCAAAAATAGAGGACGAACTACAGCGCGCACCTGAAACAATGGATTATATGATTATTGTATTTTGTCATTCAAGTATTCAACCGCAATAAAACCGATATGATAGGTCACCCGTCAGTCATAACTTTGATTACCAGCAAACCCAATCGTGTAATTGGTAAGAGGTACCTTTCTAGCCGCGACGGTGAAAATGCCGCCAACAAGAGGGTGAGGTAGTACTCCGAGAAGAAGCACACGGCCGACGACAGACGCGTTTGCTTTCTTTCTTGTTTAGTGTCTAAAACTATGCGGACGTAAAGAGGTGCCTACCTTTCTAGCCGCAACGGTAAAGATGCCGCCTGCGAAGAAGGTGAGGTAGTACCCCGGGTAGAAGCCGTGCCACACGGCCGACAGCGCGTACACGCGCGCCGTGCGCCACGCCGCGCCGCCGCGCTCGTACGCCACGCTCCGCAGCCACGCGTTAGTGTTCTTGTTCCAGCTGGCCAGCCCCATGCGGAAGTTTTGAGCGAACTGGAATCAGATGAAACAATAGGGTAGCCAACATCACCAGTCATTTATGTAGGTATTTTCTACAAGTCAATTTTTTATTTATTTATTGAATCATTTGCTTCAGGCAACAAAGGCCCATACAATATATACCTTAAAGCCTAACATAAATACTTATTTATAATAATAACACAAAAAATATATAAAATAATACACTATTTTGTGGCGTAGTGGTGCGGAACTTGGTGTAAGGTAGCCGTCCACGAAACCGACGATATACGACACCCCTCGGCCAAAATTCTTTACCACAAACGAATTGAGATTCGTATTATGACAAGATTCCAACAGTTCGACCCTCAGTGTAAACTTGTTCTTAATACGGATGTACTCCACAATCTAGACCTGCGTAGAGTAATGCAGCCGGGACACGTAGCGCAGCGTCACTGTCCTGGCCTATATCAGTTGAGAGGGGCCGCCATTACCAAAAACCGGTTAAGTGCGTGTCGGACCCGCGCACTGAGGGTTCCGTGCCACCCTTCACTGAATTAATGGACCACTTACTTTCACTTAACGAAAACATCACAATATTTTGTGACAGCAAAAATAACTTTGTTTTTCATAGTGTTTAATGAAAGACAAAGTTATATTTGCGGTTGATAAAAATGTGCAATATCTCAAAAACTACTGGTTCGATCTCATTCAAACCAATTTTCGTTGCAAGTTTTTGTTGAGATCTACATCATATATTTTTTTCAAAATTTTCACTTTCTTAGTTCAAAAGTTAGATGGGGGGACGCCCATTTTACCACTTTGGAAGCGTCTATATCTCAAACCTTAGACTTTTAGAAAAAATGGTTTTAGGAACCTCAACATCATTTTAAAAGACCTATCCATAGACATCCCACACGCATAGTTAAGGTTTGAGTAAAAAAAGATTTTTAGGTTTTAGTTTCATGTATGGGAGCCCCCCCTTAAATATTATTTTTTCTTTTTTTTTGTATCTGAATCGGAAAGCGGTGAATAAGATACACCTACCTACCAAGTTTCAGCTGTGTGATGCTTATGGTTTCAGAATAAAGTGTCTGTGACATACGGACGGACAGACAGACTTGACGAAACTATAAGGGTTCCGTTTTTTGCCATTCGGCTACAGAACCCTAAAAATTACGAATGTTAGAAATGTTACTTAGATACACTCGGTGAATTACTTAAAAAGAAATAATGACTCAAACGTTAATTGTTAAGAAGTACATGAAGGTCGTAACGTCTGAACTGAGAGCCCAATATTTTTGGCTTTATTGACGAGGCACAACGTCATAGATTAACTCAAATTCAATAAGATTTTTAACTTTTTCTTAATTAAATTGTAACATATCGTCCGTTCTTCTAAATGCCATATTTTAAGAGAAAATAACTTTTAACTTTCTTTCAAGGGAATAAATTGTAGGGTGACCATAGTTTATCATAGTGTACGTGTATATTTTGTAAAGCGCAGTCTTACTATAGCACCAGAGGCGTCGAAATACGCAAATGAAATAAAATCATTCTAAAAAATATTTCACGATCGGTACAATTATTAAAAAAATATTTACTTCCATCAATGTGTACTCCATAGCTCCTGACTAAATTTAAAATATCCAAGAAAAGTTGACCTAAAAAAATATATAATTTTTAAAGCCATCATCTAGTTGTTTCATGAAAAATATCGAAAGAATACGTTATCTCGAAAACTTCAAATAATTGTATAATACATGGGGGTTAAATCGATAGGTATGGTACTCAGCTCGCATTGGCTTGACACCTGAAACAACCTGATTTGAGTATGATTCATGCATGTCTTAGTTTAATTTTTTTTTGGTCTAAAAGGTATAACTATGTTGGTTCCTAGTTAAGTTACTTTCAAGGAATTAATAGACGGTCCCTAAATACTATGATAAACTAATGGTCACCCTACAATTTGTTCTCTTAAAGAAAGTTGAAAGTTATTTTTCTCTTGAATTAAGGAATTTAGAAGAACGGGCGTTATGTTACAATTTAATTAAGAAAATGTCAAAATTCTCATCAACTTTGCGTTAATCTATGACGTTGTGCCTCGTCAATAAAGCCAAAAATATTGGGCTCTCAGTTCAGACGTTACGACCTTCATGTACTTATTAACAATTAACTTTTGAGTCATTATTTATTTTTAAGTAATTCACCGAGTTTAACTTAGTAACATTTCTAACAGTCGTAATTTTTATTTTTCAGATAAATTCATGTTTTAGGGTTCAGACAATAACGGAGTGAGGGCCCTAGATATACCGCCATAAATCTATAACGTCATGTTCTACAGATTTGGGAATTTCTTAAAATATGTAAGAAATTCTTAACTAAATCCTTAAATAAAAAACATTAAACCAGAGATAATACTTACTGAGATTAGGCTATGCTACCATCTGGATTGAGGGCCCAAGTTATTTATCCATAGAAGTTGTAATTTATGTTTAAGAAATTTTTGGACCTATGCTTTAAGTTTTTACTATTTTCAACTAAATTACCCTTAGATTTTTATTTCATTTCACAAGGGTTAAAAAAATGGGCCCCCAATCCAGATGCACATCTAAAATCGGTAGCAGAATTAAACTCAAATACGAAAAATCGGCAACAGAATTAACGGCAATTAGCTACCCAGTTAGTTTCTCTTTACACAAAAAGATAAGAACCCTTGTGCATTATGCATGCTCTTCATTGGTGGTTGGTGACATTAAGGCATATTGCGATGGAATATTTGCATGTTTATTTTACACACAGTATTGAATAAATATTTTATCACATAAAACTTATTATATATAATGAATGACAGATAAACAATTATACATAGAAGAATTTAATGTTAACTAGACAAATATTTTATATATCTCTTGCCCTGTCTGTAGCCATATCTATCATGCATGATTAAAAATCAATTAAATAGGTACATATGAAATAACAAAATTAATTAAACTTTACAATTATAGATAATGTTGACTAATTTCCTTTGTTATTTTCCACCTTCATCCATATTCAGAAAAAGTTTATTAACCGCTGTAGCGATCGCATTGATCGTTCTGGGGCGTCCTAGATGTTTGACCCCACAAATTATGCGGGGTGAAAAAGGGCTTAGTGGAGATGTAGATCCGGTTGTCTGAGCCAGGGTCCTAGACAGATTTCGCTGATAACGAAACAAAGGTGATACCAATAGATTTTATGCAAGATAATAATCAATGTTTTTTCTTAGGATTTAACTTTAGATAAAAAAATAACGTTTTTTTTATTATTAAGGAATTATTAATTACATATTGGCGTCACTTGTGATTCGTTATCGGCCTAGAATCCTGGGATCTTTCTACGAGTCTGGCTGAGACAAATAATATACGAAATCTGGAACTATGCAAGTAATAATTACTAAGCACTTTTTTTGTGAAATGTTTTTGTTGGAACGGAAGTTCGAAACGAAATTTATTTAAGTATTTCAGTCAGTGACCGACCTCGCCCCTCAACAGTTTCAAATTCCAACACAAACAGACACTCTCGTCTTTTATTCAATTTCAGAACATCTTGTTATTCTTACCTCAAATCCAAACACATCTATATTGCTCATCTTGTCCCACTTGGGTTCGCCGTTACTGTCGTAGCCGTTGAAGCCCATTCCACAGTTGTTGCAAATGGCCTCTGAGAGCAGCCACGCGTGGTAGTACTTGCAACGCACGACCAACACGCAAAGATGTGCGTACCACAACAGGTAGAATGCCGACCACGATCGGGACACCTCCGATGAGGGGTCATTTAACTCTATAACAAACATGCAGGATAATATGTCAGCTAATCATGTACATCATGTGCATATTATCATTAAGAACGGTTAGTGCTCCCCAGATTAATGTAGACTTGTTTATACTTTGTCTAAACTGATTATCAGTGTCCTTACACATGTCTTTTATTTAAAACAGCAGATATTATCTAAGATAAACGTTTAAACTGAACTGATCATCAGATCAATAAAATATAGATAGTTAATTAATTGATTAAGTACCAACCGATCATCAGATCAATAAAATATAGATGGTTAATTAATTGATAAAGTACCAATAAACAAGTTGTTTTTTTACATTTGTGTTGAGATGAGAAGCACTAAACAATCTTAATTACGTGCACATCACTGATAAACTTACTAAACGCAATTTTAAAGTATTTCATTTAGTGTTAAAAAACCATACAAATTGTCCCTGTAGCCCCAAGTAAATAATGACGTTCAATATCACCCCTGACGGGGTAGTCCTTAATACCTAAATAGGTATGTCGGGTGTATCGGGATCCCTAGATAGACGGATGTGTATTTGCATAAAAAAAAACTAAAATACAAACCTTCTAGAACTGATAGCGAATATTTCTTGGCGAGTGCAAGGTATAGAACAGCCGCCGCTATAGACCCGACCATTTTGAAAAACACAGCACGCCGAGGCGATGGCACTGGCATTTGTTTATCTAACTGAAAAAAGAGCAAGTTTTACAAGATTATAAACATTAGAGTTACCCATACTTTCTTAATGTCTGACTCATTTGTAATTATAGTGCATGGAAGAGTACCAATTAATACACTCTAAGTAGGGAAACTTGAGTCATCTATCGTCGTCAGAGTCACGCCATATTGCTTACCTCATTGACTCGGGGGCCTTCAATAAACTTGATGTAATCAGTGTAGAAAACAACAGGTCCACACATAAGCGTCTGGAAGGCCAGTGTGTACGCGAAATATTCTAGAGGCGACGGAATTTTATCCAAGCAGACATCATTAGTTGGCATCGTTGAATTTGAGTTAATTTCATTTTGAGTTACGCTATCTTGTAACGTGTAAGCTAACGAAGTCACCCTTTGAGTTATCACCATCAAAGGTCCTGTAATTAATACAATATGCCATTAGAGTAGGACATTTATTAGATGAATTTATCACCATTACATAATTTTACAGGCAGTTAAACGGCTAGGTATTTTGCAACGTTTCATCTTCACATCATAAGTTCAATTAAATAGTTATTTCCTCACTATTAAACCCACAAAAACACCAATAAACTTTAAAGGTCACATTGATTTGGTGTACTTTTCAGTAGGCACACCGGCCACAATGACATTTGACAATTTATTTAGACTTTGAACTCGCATTAAATTGCTCGTAGATATTTGTCAAAAATCTACTTTTATACTGTTAAAAGGCACATAACACAGCAATCGGTTTTTACATTAATATTTTATGTACTATAATTTAACCGCCGCCTTAACTACCTTAAAACAAAAATTGTCGTGAGGTGCAAGGGGTTTTGGCGCTAAGGTTAAAAAAAACTTATTTATATTAATGATTGTAAAAATGTATACTTTCGCTTCATGCATAAAAACAACTCATCAGAGGTCAAGTTGTATTTTGTTATCGATATTTTTATTTAAAAGTACGTAGCACTCTTTTGTGGTAGCACGGATGTATTGTTTCGAGTTAATAGGAGCGTCTTTCGCTAATGACACCGCTCAGTAAGTCGGTAAGGTAGATAAGAATATATAAGAACCCTAGTTCAGAACAACTGGAAATCTTAACATTTGACGTAACACTTGCACGCTTACTAACGAACGTATTGTATTAAAATTGTATAACGCAAAATCAGGGCGTTCTGGATCTCAGGAACTTCTGGACCGATTTAAAAACTTATTTTTGTGTTGGATTGGATAGCTTATTTATCGAGGAAGGCTTTAGGCTATAAAACATCACGCTGCCACGTGAGGGGAGGGAGCAAACTCATAAGGCTGCGTTTCCACCAGAGATGTGCGAGGATGCGTAGCGAGGGATGTGTTTGTAAAGAACCAATAGAATCGCTTCATTACCTCGCCTCGGTCAGCACAGCTCTGGTGGAAACGTCTCAGCGGAGCTAGATTTTTGCGCATACAAAACAAGCGAGGAATGTATGCGAGGGATGTGTACGTGTCGCGAGGTTTGCGCATACTGTACCACACATTAATGCGCATTTTCACAGCTCCACACACATCCTCGTAGGCACATTTTTATCGCACAGCTTAGATGGAAACACCCACACATTTTCACAGCACAGCTAGACATCCTCGTACGACACATTTCCATCGCACATCTCTGGTGGAAACGCAGCCTAACGCGCAGAACACATTATCGGGAGACCGCTTAGTAGTACTTATTATATGACAAGTTAATCGTAAAAAGTTTACGCGAAACAGGATATCATTAAAGCGCGGGTATTACAGGAAATGGTGGCTTGTAAGTGATGTGCCCAAGCAGATTCTAAGATCGATTCTACAAACAAATCAATTCTACGATGGAGATGTGGATTCTTCTTTCCTGTGTGAGAGCGTTTTCCATTACTGTGTGTTACCTGCTTACTTTACATCTAGCCTGGATTCTGCAGGGCGTAATATGTTAAAATAATTGTATGAAGGATTGTCTAGCATACCCACCTGTTATATCCAAAGTATAGTCTGCAGTGTGATATATTTGTCGATGTAAATGCAGACATGATAAGTATAACATGGAGACAGTCAATATTATGCTGAAATAGAGAAATTGGTAAGTAGGAATCTAGGAAAAATCAATACTAAATTATTTTTTTTGTTAATAATTTTGTTTCTTACTTTCCCATTAGATGCTGTGGCATAGTTTTTAGCAATATATAACTCATCATAGGTAAAACCGATAGGTGTATTGCTTGTCTGAAAATAAAAGTTATTACTGAGTAAAAGGTACTTAATAGGTTTCTACTAAGAACAAATCACAATGTTGGTAGTTTCTAGTGATTAATTATGGTTTAGAGATATCAATAAACGAATAATTTTTAATTAAGATTATTAATATTTTAAGTTATTTAGTTAGTCCAAAACGCAAATTTGGTTACGTGGACCGCAAACGCCTATCAGAGATAGTGACGTCATGGCTTGCGCGATGGCGGGCTTTTTTTGCTGTCATTGACAACTCTTCATACTAGTATATTGCTGTCAAAAAGTCTTTGGAACTTCCGCCGTGACGTCATTTATTACGCCATGAAAGTTCCGAGCATTTTTGAGACCCATTCAAATTGATTTTTTATAATCTTATTTAAATCATGTATGTAAATATTGAATATTTTTTAAAATATATAGATATTTGATCAATGTATTTACTAAGGTACGGTATATCTAGTGGTAGAAATACAAAATATCTTAGGCGGAGAGTATTTCAAAAATAAAATTGTTTGAATTTCTATGAGTTTTAAATCTAATATTTAAACTGCTAATATCTAGAACAACGCCAATTTTTTTTAATGATACCATACATACAGTCGTTATTATTAGGCCCGGCAGCCACTGAATAGATACCGGCAGCCACCAAAGCGGAGTGGAAAAGGTATATGTTTTGATTAACAAACAATGGTATTTTGTTATTTATGCTAAGCAGAGACACTGAAAAGACTGAAATTTTATTAATTATAAAAAAAACATTGCTTCTCTTTGCTCCTCTTTGCTGGGACCTTAAACATGCACCACATAATAATTATTCGTAACTAGGTCTGCTATCCTACCTAAGAAGAACTTAACGTTACTTGTGCTAATGCGAGTTAAGGAAGGTAGCTGCTGGCTGATTCAGCCGATGAAATCCAGTAAAAGTTTCGAGTACATAATAAAAAAAAAAACAAATGAACAATATTTAAAATACTCTCCCACCGATGAGGTCTCGCGGGTCGCGACATGGATGATGATTATGGCGGCCAGTGTCATTAAAATTTCGCCAAGTGGGTATGTGATAAATAGTTATCATAGGGAGGGGGTTATAGGGATAGCCCTAATATCATAATGCACATCGCTATTACCTACCTATCCTATTCCTATTCGCAAAACGTAATACGAATAGGTACGCCAGCACATCAGGTTACCCACGTTTGTTGCAAACTAAACTAACCCTTATTACAACTGCATAAGATACCGCAGTGTTTACCTTGACGTGCTGTCATCCGTACATAAGTGCAATCTGCATCTGCCCGCGTCCACTAGATTTCCCTCTTAAGGTGAACGCACACTTATCCGAGCCGAAAGCGCCGGACGAATCGAATTCAAGGAGGCCTCGCACACATATCCGAATTCCGAACCGGGCGAATCGACCGCGAATGTTGTCTCATGAGATAGCGCTATGAGTGACAGCTAAAGGTGGGAGTGAGAAGGAAGATGTCCCGGCGATTCGTCCGAGTCGTCCGCATTGTCCGCGCCGAATCTGATGACGTCATCCGAATTTGTCTAGGATTCCTGGAGCCTGGAGTTCCTCCAGATTCGAACGATTCGGCGCCGCGGCGCGGAGAAGTGTGCGAGGTTTCATGAGATTTCATTTAAAGAATTCAAAAATTCGGTTCGTTCGGTGCATTCTTTGCGTTCTTCGTTCGTCAAATAACATTTGCAAAAGATGTTTAAGCATCAATCAAACTATACGTCTTTAATTAGAGCGAGGGCTGCGTTCGAGGGCGGAGTTCGGACAGAGTAGCAGGGATATCCTGAGTGAAAACTCCTCAAGAAGTTCGATGATGGACCGGGAGTCTATACCAATTGATATTATGTTAATCTGCTAGTCATTTAAATGTTTTTTGAAATAAAATATTAGTGAATAGCCGAGAAGCGTGGCGTGTGGAGATCTAAGGTAGCACTAAGATTTTTTTCAAATACATTATACCTATATAGTGTAAGTTAGTTTTTAATTAAAATCACTACTACATTGGAAAGTCGTGAATTATTTTATCGAATTGTCAATGACACCCTACCCATATAAACTTACAAGTGAGAACCTATTGTTAGATACCTTCTTCAACATCATCATCGAATTTAAGTGCTTGCTAGGCTCTTGCCGATGGAGTTTTTACCATTCTTTACGCTCTTCTGCCATCCCCTTGACCTCTTGATACGACGCAACATTTAACTTTTGATTTATTTGATGCTTATTCTTGGTTCTCCTCTCTTTCTTTTTTCTTTTATTCTTCCCTCTATTATGGTTCTGAAGAAGTTGTCCTGTCGTATCAAGAGTGTCCCAACATTCGCCCTCTTCTACTTTAAATTTTTTCCATTAGTTTTCTATTTTCCTTTACCTTCTTCATTAGTTTTTTAAATTCATTTAATTTCAAGGAATGTTGTGTAAGCAGGCTAAATTAAAATCTAGTGTTAGGTAATGAATGTGTGAAACCGAGTGTCTGAGCGCAGGCTCCTAGAAACATCCCGCAATCTAGGCTAATAAATACTGAATCGTAGGTTACGGCAATATATCCATGTTTCATTGTATCGTATTCGGTTTAGTAGATATTGGACCTATTCGCAAAATGACCTGCAGTCGTTTTTGGACTTATTCGCGAAATCCCTCATTCTAAAAATGCCCTATTCGCAAAACACCTTATTTTACTTTGGACTCATTCGCTGAAAGACTTATTCTTTAAAGGACATATTCTTGAAATGGCCTATATTTATTAAGTGCTCGCTTATGGTGAAAATATGTATTTTAGTTTTTTGATCATAAACAATTTTTTTTTAGTAACCAGTAACGTAAAAAAATTCATGTTTATATGATGCTATAAGGATTTTTGCAGAAAAAAAGAAAATAAATGTAAATCATTTATTATCTTTTTACAATCAAAATCAAGAAATAAAATATGAAGGAATTTTAAGTGTATTTTTTTATATTCATATAAGTTCTCTTCAATCAATTACGTCAATAGAAATAAGTTAAACAATAGTTTTACATTAAAAGTTGTAAATACACAATATTTTTTAGAAATTGAGTCATGTTTATTTCGCGTGTCTCTAATTTAATCAATACTTTTTTGTATTTTTTATCGAATATAATGTCTTTATGTCTCCTATTTCGGCAGACTCTCAAAAAGGTTATAAATAATTTATTACCCTCGTCAAGTATGTGTGAACGAGACACAATAGAAATTCCATTATTATGCGACTCCCGGTTTGATACCTGACTGATTACAGTTACCAATTATTTGCTGTTAAACAAAGCTAATAGGAATTTTAAAAAGTCAGTCTTTTTAAGAATAGGTCATTTCACGAATAAGGCATTGTAGGAATGAGTCTTTTGCAGAATGAGGTATTATGCGAAAAGGTCTATTTAAGAATAGGTCATTTCGAGAATAGGTCGTTTTTTTTGGCGTAAGCCATTTCGCGAATAGGTCCAATATCTATTAAACCTCGTATTCGTAGGTGCCGCAATAGATTTTTAACTCATCCGTGTTTGGACTACTGTTATAAGATTCTTATTAGTGACGCCACAAAAATATGACAATTCTCTCAGATTTGAACCTTCGTTAGCCAAACGTGTTGGAGATATTATTAAAAACAAATAGTGGCTCAGACAGCCGGATTCTAACTGTTTGAGCCAGCTAGTTCTAGCACTATCAAGTATTCTAAAAGCTCATCAAATCCCTTGTGAAGTGGAATGTAAATACGAATAATAGTATGTGACAGATACAAACAGATCTATATGCCAAACAAAAGTTATAAGCATTTCCATTGTTTTCCATACATTGATGTGATGATGCACCACCCGTCGCACTTTTTATGGGTAGTAAAGACAATAATCATAAAATGTTAGCAAAACGATAGTTCCTTACCATTATTCTTTAAGTATGTATTTACGTAAGTAATAAGTTCGCCGATGAAGAAAAACAAAAGCTTTCTCTTTTTGACACAGCGAAATTGACAAATATGGAAGAAGTTGGAGGAGGCTTTCGCTTTTTTAGTTTTCCAGGTTTCACCTACAATTAAATGTGGATATTTTGTTGTTACCTACGATTTATCATCAAATAGGTATGTGTAATCTTTCTAGAAGCCGGGCTCAGATAGCGGGATCCACACAAGAATATTTGTTTTCGTCTTTACGAATCTCTGGCAAGAATTCAAGTTATCTCTAAATACAGCTAATTAAGGAAGAATAAGCACAGGTTGTATACAATTTTGTTTAAACTTACTTTCCAAAGCAGAAATATCCCATTATCAAACCTATAATAAGGCACACGGAATGACGAAATTCTGGCGAAGCAAATTTCAATGGTTTCCGAAACAGTCTGGCCAGGCATAGTGCAGCTATTTGTGCGATCAAAAAATTTACCTAATGAAAGGAAAATAAAGATGTAATGAAAATAAGAAATAAGCAATGTGTAACTGTTCCAAAGTAATACAAGCACATTCTACAATAATAAGCTTCTAAATAAATAAAAACTTGTTGGTAAGGCGATTGATATGGGCACTATCACACTTAGAAACTTTACTAGGTTTCTCCTTCTCTCAATCTAAAATCAGTTTGCCCTAAGCAGGTATGGAGTTGTGTTAATCGTATTCATTTGACAGTTCAAAATATCATATGTTTTGAACTATCAGATGAATACGATTTAAACAATTACCCCTCTAATTGGTAATACTTATGGAATAGTAAAGAGTTAAATAACATTCTATGAAAGGCTGATCTGTTACATGTCATTGTCATTATTATACCCTCATAAATCTTTATGGTCCCATGAAAATAGCCAACATTTCAAATCAAATGAACACCTGCTTTTCAACTGTGTTAGAAATTAAGATAGTTAAGAAATCAATCTAAAAAAGTTTTTGTGCTGGGTTTTACAATAAAAATTTGGTCTAAAAGCTCTTACCTGTAAACTTTGAACCTTTGTCTAATTTGTCTTATGATACTTACTAACCTACCTAATTGATTTCATGTTCAAATTGAAATGTAATTGAAAAAATCAATAACATGGATGAAAAAAATATTTTTACTTAAATTCTAGTACTCACAAGATCTATAGGAAGACCGATTTTGTTTGATAAAATAGTAAAAAATTTACTGCCATCGTAGTAATCGTAGTACGTCGCCGACATTGTTATTCCAGGTTATTTACACAATTCACGAGTATCGCGACCACTCCTCGATATTTATTGTTTTATTGACACTTTCACTTTCGATCTATTTATCAACTGAATTTGATTGTGTATAAATTTTGATTTGTAGTAATTTCTTTGTTCTAAGCAATTTATTAAAACTTAAAGGGATGGTAAAGAATCAATCTGAACAATGAGATACGAACCAAAAATCAAAATAGATTTCATTTTCATGAAAAATTGGAAGCAGAGAATTGTTTTGTGTTTGTCCACAGATTAGTATATTTAGTAATGTTTGTCACTTTGTCAGGTCAGCATTTGTCAGTCAGACAGATGTGTTAACTGTCAGTCAATAGTCTGTCACTGTCAGGTAAAGTCATGTTTTTTTTTTGTTCCGCAGGGAATAGGCTAAGGTCCATGCTGCCTCGACCTCGTTGTTAGTGATTTTAAACATTCGCGTTGCATTGCATTAGACATGATGGGTCGTAACAGGTAAAACTGAATACCTGTTACAGCTGTTCCTGTTATCAAAAAATACCTGTTTCAAATACCTGTTACAAAATACTCCCTGTTATTTTCATATTCAGTCACAAATAACTACTTATTACATGCGGGAGATACAAGGCTTATTTACTAAGAGAAGTTTGCGTTTCGGTAAGTTATTGTTTTGACAGCCACATAAAGAATGCAGATTTATTTTCAGAGAAAAAATACGCCTCATCGCTACATTGCATTACAACAATACTTATACTTTGTGATCATGAGCTACCGAGGGTATATATTGTTCTGATTGAAAATCAACTACATGTCTATGTCGCTGTCAAATCGTATAATTCCGCCGTTTACATATGGCGTCGTCAGTTTATAAACGCTCGCGGATTTTCTAAATGACGAAGGCAAAATGTATAGTGCCGAGTCAATAAAATGCCACAACATTTAATATATTATTATTATTATAATATATATAATATTCACTTCTGTCCGTCCTAACATCAACACGTACTTTTGCACACTCCGTTATTTTAATTCATTACCAGTGTTTTAAGCATCGTTTCTTCATAGTGTTATATATCACCGGATAGCCCTTTGCCACTGCTACATTTTGGTCGTAGCGGAGACTCCGTAGCAGATTGGGATTGCAAACAAACAGTGAGTTTATTTCAATAATCAACCAAGATTTTGAAACCGCCGTTATTGATGTGTCACTGCTCCTGACCTACGACAACCCGCAGCCGGCCCGCTGCTACGCACACATACGCGCGCGCCACAGACACAGCGCTCCAGACTATTGCCGCCTTCTGCGCGTTATCGCGTTCACAGCGTTTGTTTATCAGTCTTGCGCTGCGAAATTGCATAGTCGTCTCGAGCAATGGCTCCAGGTGGTAACAGATGCACCGGCTGCCGTCATCATATACCTAACAAAGATTTCCTCACGTGTGCTGCATGCTCATCCAAATATGACCTGCTGTGTAGTAACGTGGGGCAAAAGCGCTTTAATTTAATGGACAAAACTCAAAAATCTAGCTGGAGATGCCCTGAATGCCTAAGTCAGCAGCCAAAGACGGACAACACTAACACACCCATACGTCCGTCTCAGCAAGTACATTCATGCATCAATACAATTGGCGAAATAACCACCGCAACGGGCAGCACCCCCGACACAGACAGCTCAGCCGCATCGGGACCGGCGGCCCACGATTGTGGCAATGATTACGTTACCGGGGACACACTAAGGAGGATCATCAGGGAGGAAATGTCTGTTTTCGAGGAGAAGATAAGAAAACTGGTCTCTACTCAACTCAAAGCTATAGATGCGCGCATAACCGAATTCTCTGACTCAATCGCTTTCTTCGGCAGTCAGTTTGATGAGATCAAGTCGGGACTTCAAGAAAACTCTTCTTCAATATCAGAACTAAAAAAAGACAACGAAAACCTAAAGGCAACCGTGAAAGACCTGTCTCAAAGACTTCACTCTGCCGAACAGAGTATGAGGGCTTCTAATCTGGAGCTGAATGGGATACCTGAGCACAAAGCAGAAAATCTGGTCAACATCATCACGCAAATTTCCAAAACTGTGAACTGTCCCATTGCGGTGGAAGACGTACAGCATGTCACGAGAGTCGCTAAGCTAAATAAGGAGAGCGATCGACCGCGGTCTATCATTGCGAAGCTGCGCAGCCCCCTGCAACGTGACAACATGCTGGCCGCTGTCACCAAATATAACAAACAACACCCTAAAGACAAATTGTCAACTCTCCATCTTGGAATGGCTGCACCACCGAAACCAGTTTATGTGGCCGAACATCTGACTCCTTCCAACAAATCCTTGCATGCTGCAGCCCGCCTGAGAGCAAAGAAGGAATCATACAAATTTGTGTGGGTGCGCAATGGTCGCATCTTTGTGAGGAGGGATGAGTTCAGCCAGGCAATTATAATACGCAACTTGGACAGCTTAGACTCGTTAAGCTGCGCACACAGATCCTGAAAAAGGTCGACGCCACAGCTCTCGAAATCTACTACCAAAACGTATGCGGCTTAAGAACTAAAACTAGCGACGTGCTAAAAAATATCTTATTGAACCATTACGATATAATCATATTTACTGAAACGTGGCTGAATAACGGCATTAATAGTAGCGAACTATTTGATTCTAGGTATATTGTTTATCGTAGGGACCGGGATATTTCCAAATCCACTAAATTGGATGGTGGGGGAGTTCTGGTTGCCGTTGCACGTCATATTCCATCTACTCGTATTGAACGGTGGGAGAGTGATTGCGAAGACTTGTGGGTCTCCATACAAATTAAATGTAACGGTACGATGTCTACTGTCGCCGTATGTGCAGTTTACCTGCCCTCTCCACTGCAATTAGATAACCTCTCTCAATTTGTTCGAAACACTAACGATGTAATTAGCAAAGCAGACAACATTATTCTAATTGGTGATTTTAACCTATGGTTTATGTCCTGGTCCAATGATTCTGATGATTGTAATAATTTAACCCCGAGTAACTACGACTGCACTCTTGGTCGCTGTTTTATGGACTTCTTTTCTCTTAACGACCTAAGGCAGCTCAACTATGTACCCAATTGTGATAGTAGACACTTGGACCTTGTCGTGACAAACATTCCATCTCTCCATCTAACTGAACCCTTGGACCTTCTTAGCAAACTTGATCCTAAGCATCCAGGACTCTTGGTGTCTTTGCACCGTTCGAAAGAACCCCAACTTAAGCCGAAAGCGCGGACAGATCTCAATTTTTATAAGGCCAACTACGAAACTATAATTGCAGAGTTAGAGTGCATTGACTGGAATAACGAATTTCAAAACTGTAATCATGTAGACGAAATGGTGGAATCTTTTTATAAGCTACTTAAAAATTCTATTGAGAGGCATGTACCTAAGCGCGCCCCTAGGTCATCTAAATTTCCAAAATGGTTTAGCATTGCTTTAATCAAATTACTATCCGAAAAGGAAAAGATTCGGCGAAGGTATCGTAAATTATGGCAATCCAAGAGACAAGATGGAATTTGAGATTCTGCGCAATCGCTGCCAGAAACTAATCAACAAATGTTACATAGACTATAAAACCAACATTGAAACAGATATTTCTCGCAACGTAAAATCATTCTGGCGTTACATAAAACAAAAACGAAAATGTTCATCTTCCTTACCATCGGAAATGAAATTGAATGGCACCTTAGCAAAGTCTGGTTTGGACATTGCCAATCTTTTCGCTCGGCACTTTGCTTCAACGTACACTGCAGCTAATCAAAACTCTAACTTGGTCACTGGCTCGCCGTCACACTTAAACTTGTCACATATACAGTTCGCCGCTTCTGATGTTTCAAAGAAAATAAAAGAACTGGACATCCAGAAGGGACCAGGCCCCGACAGCATTCCGCCTATTTTTGTCAGACGATGCCATTCCGTTCTGTCTCAGCCTCTCACCCAGATATTTAACAGATCTCTGAGCGACGGTGTATTTCCTGCGGAATGGAAAAAAACAAAGATTGTTCCGATTTATAAAAAAGGTGAATCTAGGGACATAAAGAATTACCGTCCCATCTCGATATTGTCAACCTTTTCAAAATTATTTGAGTCCCTAGTACATCCAATTATCAGCCATCACGTAGATAACGGCCTGTCTGACCATCAGCACGGGTTTCGTCGTGGTCGCTCCACCGAAACCAATCTGGCTCTGTTTGTAACGGACATTTCCAAGAACATGGACCGAAGAATTCAAACTGACATCATTTACACCGATTTTAGTAGCGCTTTCGACAAGGTCAACCATGAGATACTCTTAACTAAATTAGCATCACATGGTATCGATGGTAGCTTGGCACAATGGTTTCGCTCTTACCTGAATGAGAGGCCACAGGTTGTCACAGTGCAGGGATATGAGTCTGGAGAGTATTACGCAACATCAGGAGTTCCACAGGGGTCGCACTTGGGACCAACACTCTTTCTAGTGTTCATAGACGACCTCACTTCATCCATAAACCATTGCGAATACTCACTCTTTGCTGACGACCTTAAAATTTATAAAACCGTGGTGTCTAGCGAAGACGTTAATCTGATACAAGACGACTTATATAGTGTTCACCATTGGTGTGAGAAAAACGCAATGTCCTTAAACGCCAGCAAATGCTACCATATCAAAATCTCCAAAAACAAAAATACTATTCCATCTGAATATAACATCAACGGCGTCGTTTTATCTGAAGTGAATGAGATACGTGACCTGGGTATAGTTATTGATCATAAACTATCATTTGTACCTCATATCAACACCATCGTCAAAAAAGCGGCAATGATGGTAGGGTTTATCAGAAGAGCTACCAAAGACTTTCAAACCACCGACTCGCGGATCATACTGTACAACGCGCTAGTACGGAGTATTCTAGAATACGCCAGTGTAGCATGGAACCCCATATACGCGGTCCACTCGCAGCGGATCGAAAGTATTCAGAGATCATTTACTAGATATCTTGCTTTTATATCTTCTGGTATATCTCACAGAGCTCCCTATAATAATAGACTCTCGTTTCTGGGTATGGATGGCTTACGAACTAGGCGGTCTATTCGAGACCTAGCGTTCCTCCATGGCATCCTTCATGGATCATGCAAGAGCGACAAACTAATGGGAGGTGTAGCTGTTTCTGTTCCATCGCGCGTTCCTCGTAAACCACTACGCAAAACCTTTGCACTTCCTACGTTTAAAACCAATGTAGGCAGGCAGGCTCCTTTGGTCAGATGCTGTGAGCAGTATAATGTGCTGAACGCCAAATCTGGCGATGGGGATCTGGATGTTTTTCACGACAAATTATCTAAATTCAAAAAATCTTTACATAAACTTCTGTCCGACTGTACGGAGTAGTGCATATTTTCACACACAATTAAGTTATATAAAATGTTCATAATTTATATTTTAAGCGCTGTGTACGCCTGTAATCGGTATATATATAAGAATTTTCTGTCAACTTTTAATTTTTAAGAATGCAATATATATGTACTGTTGGTGTACCTATTCAATAAAATAAAAATAAATAAATAAATATACAACCGAAACGTAGTATACATAATGCCGAGAAAAATGTAGAATTTAGTTCTTTTTTGCACCACGGGTGTCGCTATTGAGCATTAAACAAAAATGGCGTCAAATAGTGAATTCATATCTGAAAATGTGATTAAAAAACAGTGGAAATACGACGTGTATGATTGATGTTTGCGTGGTAATAGTTATTTCAAAAACGTTTTTCATGATGAAATACGAAAATTGTAGAATACTCAATTGAGGACGATAAGAAGTCCATGGAACAATGACAAAAATTTTGAGGTTATCTGGCACCTCAAGAACGCTAAGGTGTCCATAGAATCTTAGACCCGCAGGACACCTGCAGAGTTTTATAAATTATTGGTGAAAAATATGATGTCACTAATGAGTGAGTATTAGTGATGTGAACTATGTTTTTCTAAAAAAGGATTGCCCAAACAATGTAACAGTCATTGCCACTGTTTATTTAAAAATTTATGTCACAAAACTGATTTTCTTCCATAATATTTTTGTTTTTAAATTTCTTCTTATTACTTTGATAAGTCCTATTTGTCCCACAAAACTGTGTTTGATCATGGTCACTCTAAATCGGCATGAACTAACCAACCGTCGTCGAAATGATGACAATTGAACAGTTAGCATTTTGCCCTCTGGATTTTGCAAATCCGCGAGCGTTTATAAACTGACGACGCCATATGTAAACGGCGGAATTATACGTTTTGCCTACGACATACTCATCGTTATATTCTCTTTGGAGTGGTGAACATACTCTTACTAATCTGTGGTGGTGGGTGAAGTAAGTGAGTGAGTCGGCATATTATTTATTTCCGGTTCGGTTAATTGACATACTCTTACTAATCTGTGGTTAATTGATTTGATTCGATTTGTTGCCCGATGAGTAATTTTATCTAGTATTCAGTATTGTTTTTGATATTATCGAAGTCCGTAGCGTTAAGCGCCGCGAGATAATGTCTATCAACTCCATATATGAAGTGGCTTATAAAGGAGACTTTAATCAAGTGAAAGTAAAAGTCGACGAGAACTCATCACTTGTCCAAACAACAGACGAAGTAAGTTCCGAGTCAAAAGTAAAAGTAAAAGTCGTTTATTTTTGCATATAGACCCTTATAGACCCACCGGGGGGACTTATACGACGCGAGTCCGACTATATTTTTTCAGTATCTTTTTTGTAATGTGTCGCAGTTAATTGGAAGTGCATGAAAATGCAGGACTCCTGTAGAAGATGAAAAATGTTTAACTTCTCGTTTCAGAATGGGCGTCTTCTCCTACATTGGGCTGCTATTGGCGGGAATGAAAATTTGGTGGATTTTTTAATTGATAGCGGGAGTTGTGTTAATGCCTTGGATGATACTAAGTCCAGTTCCTTAACTTTGGCCTCTGCTGCTGGAAGATATCCAGTTGTCAAGTTACTACTCGATAGAGGGGCAAATGTTAATCATCAAAATGATCGTGGCCAGTCCGCATTGCATTATGCCTGTTCTAAAGGACATAATGATGTTAGTACCTAATTGATGTTATTCATTAATTTGTACATATTATTTAACCCTGTGTTAAGTATGACTTGTGTGTAAAACTAATATTATTTTTTAGATAGCCAAGCTATTGATAGAAGCTGGTGCAGATATTAATCTATCTGATAATTTAAAAGCTACACCATTGCACCGGGCTTCTGCTCAGGGTCGAAGTAATATTGTAGAAATGCTTCTGCAGAGCCCTGACTTACAAGTGGATGCACAAGACTGTACTGGATCTTCTCCCTTGTATGTACACTACAATAATTACTTACGTCATTTTAGTGTTCAGTTTAAATTCTAGAACTTTAACAACATTATTATTATTACAGACATTTGGCCTGTGAAGAAGATAGAGAACCAGTAGCATGTATGCTTGTAAAGGCTGGAGCTGATATACACATACAAAATAAGGAAAAGAAGTCACCTCTAGATTTATGTTCTGTAAAATTAAAAAATGCCTTGTTGGCTTTGACTGAATAAATAAACACACACTTAAGCTGTGTGTTTTATTTTAAAGGATTTTCCCTGATTTATAATCTAGGGGCTTATTTAAAATCTAATCTGGTTATTAGAAAGGTAGAAATTTCCATAGTGTGTCCACGAATTAAGGGGGGAGGGGGGACCTACCTCCCCGCACCACTACTTCCCCACGGCAATGCCTAGTTTCGGATATATATATTTTTTTTAAATATGAGTAACTTAAAAATGCATTAAATTCACCCAAACATCCCTCTGGGGGGAGGAAGGGGGGTCCCACCCCTTCCGAGAGGTGATCCCCCTCCTCTCCTAAACAAGACTAACAAAACACTAGGAAATGGCGCTCGGCGGCACGCTCGCTACGCTCGCTTTCCTTCGCGCGCTGTGTGGTCGCAGTTCTAACCTAACCTAACCTTCTTTTTTTGTATTGGAGGGGGAATGCAAGCAATTTGGAATTCCTCTTCTCCGGCGCTGCGGGAAGTGCAGCCTCTTCGCCCTTACGTAACAAATCGCAGTCAACCATACTGGCCTCCACAGCGGTGGGCGGAGGCTGCTCTCCCTCCGCGCCTCCGGCTTTGGAATTGCACTCTAGTGTCGGGCAGACTAGTACCACGGCCAAAGGACCACGGCAATTTGGGGTTAAAAAATGATTTATTCATTGCATTTGTTTGAGTGCCATTTTAAAGTGATTTGTTAGCGTCTTGTTTGTGGAAGGGGGGAGGGAGAGTTCACCTCTCGGGAAAGGGGAGATCCCCCTTCCTCCCCCATAGGGGTATTTGGGTGAATTTATTGCATTTTTTAGGTTATATTTTAATATTTTTCAAAAATTCATATCTCCGAAACGAGGCATAACCTGGGGGGGGGAGTGGTGCAGAGGGGTAGGTCTCCTCTCCCTCTTACCCCCTCAACACCCTCCCCCTTTAATTAGTGGACACACAATGTAAATGTGAGCCCCAATGACAGCCAATGATGGTCGATTTTAAAATGATGTTATTACCCATATTACTTTCAAAAGATTACAACCACAACACAACCTTTACAAAATTTACAACAAACCTGTATCTGGAGAATGACAGCATGGCGCCACGAGCCACGAACGAAAAAGGTTGCCGGTTTTTACAAAAAATAACACTTCTGGTTTTTTATATTCTCCGTAACTACATGATAAAAAAATGAAAATTTATTTTTTAACTTTATTGCTTATCATAAGGTGGAATTAACGCTGAACGGCATTATCTACCAGTTATACCTAAATACAAAGGAGATATGGGCCATTCTATTGTTTTCCTTACTCGCTATCACCGATAAAAATAATAGGTTCATGTAAATGGAGTGCCATTATAATATTTAATATATTAATTTAATTTAGCCGGTGTTTGGTAATACGCCTATTTTCAAATTGCGCGAATTTTTGAATATCAATAATGGTAACTCTGGCTTGAAAGAAAGGCTCAAAAGGACAAGTATCCAGAGCCGTAAAACGGAATTATAAAAAAAAAAAACCGGTAGCAATGACGTTTTTAAAGTGACATCCTGTAGTTCCATTTTTGACCATTCTCCAGATAAGTTTGTGGTACTATAATCTGTGATCATGCTAGTTCATACCTTAGACGAAGTATATTATAGACTTGACAGCCGCGTTCACCCGTATGAGACAGATATAAAGTACTTACGTATTTTGGGGTGGCCATGTTCATAAAAATTTACTCCCCACCCATATAAATACACTAGTAACCTTAATTACAATAAATACTTAATTTTACAGTCAAAATCTTTATTTATTTGTACAAAAAAATATTAACATAGGGATAAAACAAAAATTGTGTACAAAAAAAATGTTTAAGAAGGAAATAGGATTTTTAACGTCATAGAAGAGAATAAGTCCGCCAATTATACAACTTACAGAGCAATAAAGTTTAAATAAAATAGTCAACAAATAACTTTTATGGGCCGTTAAATGATGTAAGTTTATTAAATAATAACATAAATACGCAACATAAAGGAGGCGGTCGGCGCGCCATACATTGATTGCCCCAAAAGTAAAAATCCATGCGTCACGACCAAAACTAATTTTATGGGTTCGTTTCTTCGCCTTTTAAAATAATATAAAGTAATATAAGCCGTAAATAGCGGGGTTTTCACATAAAACGAAATAAATTGTGTGGGTTCAATCTCTTGCACAGGTCTTTCTAGATCATAGCGCCATCTGTGTCGAAAACCCGCAATCTAGGCCACCAAAACTCAAACATAGAAAACTGCCCCGCTAGGGTGCGTGACGCGTGAAAATTACGATGACGCAAACAATAGCCAACGAAAAGAAGTTCCTTGTCACAGTTTTTTTTCAAGTTTTAGGAAGAGGTTGGTTGGTTTAAAGGTTAGTACCCATGGGAGGCAAACGTTATCTTCCTTCTTAAAATAGCGATTGCGAGCGCTTACTTATTTAACTAACTGCCACATGACACAGTATGACACAATATGCCATTTCGTTAAGCGGTCGTCAGTTTGCTTATAAGTGCTCGAAACCGCTATTTTCTGCCAAACAACAATTGTTGGGGACAGGAAATTGTATTCAATAGTTGTCCTATTTTTTTTGTAGATTTATATGCCGCTAGATAAAAGCAAAGTAAATTAACAATATTGTATTAAAAATTCAATATATTTTTTGCAAAATGATATAGTCAAGTCTCTTAATGCTTTTCTTTAATCAAACATTAAACGACTCTGGGGCAATTTACGAACGTGTCCTTTGTTGCGTACATTCAAATATTTGCCAAATAAGTTATCCGTTGCTTTTTCTGAAAGCATTCGGTTTTAAGATGGATAGAACACATGCGAGTGTATTTGGTAGACTGCCAGTTTTGCCGTCCAGTCGCTGCAATCCAAACCTTTAGTACCGTCTCGTCTTTTGGAAATCTATATAAATGAACACAAATCATAATTAGTTCAAATAATAATGATCACTACAACGCATGAAATGTTCCTCCAGCAATTAAAATACATATACGATTTTAAAAATTAGTCGATTGTAAATTACCCTTAAATCGAGAACTTTTACCCTTTGTATTGTGGTATCCCTAAAGGTAACGATAACCCAGCAAAATTTAAAATACTAACAAAATGGCTACCGTAAAAGCCATAACCCACAGAGTTGAGCCATAGACGACCTTTTATATTTGGTCAGGTAATAATACAAAAATATTTTACAATTCGATTGATAATTCACTACTTTTTTCCACTATTATGTATGTTCTTTTATAGGATTTAAGATTAATGCACTTCGATGCAGGTAAAACATATAGGAACAATATAAATGAGGCTTACTTACGTGTGAAATGTTATGTTTTCATATTTACGCTCAGTACGGCTTTTACATCCAAGCACACAACAATTTACCATGTTGAGTAAGTAAAACAATCACTCCGTAATCCACAAAACACTTCACTTGCACAAAATTTATTTTAAATTTGCAATTTTATTGTATTTTTCGCATAGACGTCAAATGTCTGCCATTATTTTTAAATTGTGGCAGGCAGAAATTACCTATGAACGGTGATAAGGACAAAAAACAATATCTGCGTCTCTCTCACTCTTAAGTACTTTTGTATACAGCCATCACTTTCTAACTTGTCAATTTTAAATATGTGTCAAATCTACAGGATACATAATCTAAGGTTCATACAGTGCGACATGGATCTTCTGGCCAACGGTGACAGTAGGAACTAACGCTGTCAAATTCAAAAATGCGGTTGCCAGATCCAGTGTAGTGAAATCTCCCCAATCTTACAGAAGATTTTCCGATTTTCCCTTTTGTTTTATTTTCGTGCGTACTCTGTGTTAACTATTAATGATTGTTTTTAAATACCGTAGAGCTAAACTCCTCAAATAAAGTTCTAATTTTCAACGGTTCTTATTTATACTACAAATGTTTTGCGTCTAGAAGATCCTTGTCGCATTTGTCGCACTGTACGTGGTTTTTATTATTTCATCTGTGTGTGTGTGTGTGTCAGGTGTAGGCAACATGATCAGCCCCCTTACTCTGGACACAAAACCCGATCCAATGAATATAGCCATCCCTGTCACACGCATGCTCGGCCTGGTATGAGTGACAGGGATGGCTATAACCATTGGATCGGGTTTTGTGTCCAGAGTAAGGCCTCAGTGGGCACCGTAGGCACAGATAATCTAAGAGGCACAGTCAGTCATAATATCTATAATCTGTGTGCCGGATTTGATTGGATTGAATTTGGTTCGGAACGGAACAAAAATGTTTCGGAATGTTTCATCAATCAATCAAACAACAAACTAAATTCCTTCCCTTTTTCTTGTGATGTGATAAAAAATGTAGGTGGGCTTGTTTTGGGATTTATTGTAGTAAATGCATCCCTTACTTACGCAATGGAAAATTCAATAAACTTTAATGATGTTTTCTTCAATCATTATTTCTTGATAGGTGGACTATTCTTGTGTTATTTAATTTACAAAATATTTCAAGTACTTTTCAACAATAACATTTATATTCAAATAAAGTACAAAAGCCGAGGTCATACTTGGAGGAGTATTCAGTGTAACAAATCTATACCATACAATATTTACGTGAGTATTTTTACACGTACTTATTAGCTATAATATGACTATAATTAATACTTGTCCTTACCTATACTTAACGTAAGTATAAGTAAGGACAAGTATTAATTACGCACCCTATATTTTTTTATTTATTATCGCTCTAAAGCTCTGTGGTGGCATGCACACACATATAATTATAGTATACATAATAGTTATAAATAATTAATTTAACTTCAATTGTAAGCTTTGTAATTTAACTTCAATTCATTTTCATTATTTAAATCACTTGTTTTATATTCATAATAAAATCGCATCAAAACTTTAATTCACGAGTAAAGTCGGGCGCACAGCTAGTTTAGCAAAACTGCTGACGCCCGCGATCCGTAGCCTTTTGTCCAAGACGAGGCACCGGAGCAAGCGCATCGCGCTGCAGTCGGAATCGGTATCTCACGGCGAATGCACGTTCAATCTTTGCACCGTTCATTTCTTACGATCGCGCGCGCAGGCAACATCTCCGTAAAATAGTATTTCGGTTTCTCCAATCTAAACTTAATTTATCTATTTCTGTCTTACTTAACCTTCTGTGTTCGTTTAACGGTTTTATATGTGGAACTGTTCTATTTGTGAATAAGACTTTTATAATTTATTTCCGTATTTTATTTATATTCACGGTAGGGCATCCCATATCTGGTGACCCTAAGTAGAAGCACGCGAATAATCATACATTCGTTACATATTTCGGCCGTTAAACGCGACGCGCGATTCCTACCCGCGAACTTAAAATAAAAAAACGGTCTAGAAATTTCAAGATCGCAACGTCACGATGGTTGGAGAAAATACTTCTGCGAGTAATTCGTCGGCTGCAACGACCGATTCTACGGCTACTGCCAGCAGTATTCCATCGCAAGAAGCCGTCTGCAAGGTTGGCATGAAGATTCCACCGTTTTGGGCTCAAGAACCGGCGTTATGGTTTGCACAAATAGAAGGGCAATTTTTTATCTCGGGTATAACGGCGGATACTACGAAGTTTTACCACGTTATTTCAAAGCTGGATCATCAGTACGCTGCCGAGGTAAAAGATATAATTACGGCCCCGCCCAGAGAAGACAAGTACGAAAAGCTTAAAAAAGAATTGATCAAACGGCTATCAGAATCGCAAGAAAAGAAAGTGAAACAACTTTTGGTACATGAAGAGCTAGGCGACCGAAAGCCATCACAATTCTTGCGACACCTACAGACACTAGCTGGTCAAAGTATTCCAGAGAGCTTCCTCAGGACATTATGGTCGAGCAGATTGCCGCATAATATACAAACAGTGATAGCTACGCAACCCGATACGGCACTAGAAACCGTTGCAGAATTGGCAGACAAAGTGTATGAAATTGCACCACCTACTCCAGTGTTGGCTAGCATCGGGCCAGCTACGAGCAACAACATTTTAAGTGAGATGAGCAAGCAGATTGAAGAATTGACCCGGCAGGTATCCTCATTACAAGGGCAGGTACGTTCTAGTCATAGAAGTAGATTCCCCCGAGGACGAAGTGCGACACCAAACCGAAATCGCAGCCGGTCAAATTCAAATTCAAAAAGTAACGGTTTTTGCTGGTACCATGACCGATTCGGCGCGAAAGCTCGTAAATGTACTACGCCATGTTCGTACGTTAACACTGCGCCATCGGCGTTAAACGCAAATGGCAGCCGGAACTAGCGGCTAACGACTGCCCAAGACAATCAGGCCGCCTATTTGTTGAAGACCATACTACTAAAATGTCTTTTTTGGTTGACACAGGATCAGACCTCTGCGTGTATCCACGTTCGGCACTCCGAGAACCGCGTCCAAGAGAGGATTACGAATTATTCGCTGCCAACGGTTCTCGTATCCACACGTATGGCTGGATCCACCTGCAACTAAACCTAGGTCTTCGCCGTGTATTCAGATGGAGGTTTGTAGTAGCTGACATATCCAAGCCGATCATAGGTGCAGATTTTCTCAGATTTTATAATCTACTTGTAGATCTGAAAAACTACAGGTTGATCGACGGCCTAACGACAATTTCAACAGCAGCCCAATCAGCTGAATCGAGTACAGCGGACGTGGCCTCAGTCAAAGCTGTAAATGGTAACACCAAATACCACGAGCTGTTACGTAAGTACCCAGACATAACCAGGCCAGCCGGTATCGAGAAAGTGGTTAAGCATCAAACGGTCCACTATATCAGAACAACACCAGGCCCGCCTGTCACATCTCGTCCACGACGTCTTCCGCCTGACAAATTGAAAATAGCCCAAAAAGAGTTCGAAGATATGCTGTCAGCTGGTACGGTTCGAAGGTCAGAAAGCCCTTGGGCGTCTCCCTTACATCTCGTACCCAAGAAAGATAATGGATGGCGTCCCTGCGGCGATTACCGAGGTCTAAATGCCCGAACGATTCCCGATAAGTACCCAATCAGGCATATTCAGGATTTTGCTTACCAGCTCACAGGCAGTACGATTTACTCCAAGGTTGATCTCGTTAAAGCATACAACCAAATACCGGTAAATACAGAGGATATTATGAAAACAGCAGTCACTACGCCATTTGGACTCTTCGAATACGCGTTTATGCCGTTTGGGCTACGTAACGCAGCCCAAACCTTTCAGCGTTTCATAGATGAAGCACTCAGAGGCTTACCTTTTTGCTACGGATTCCTCGACGATATTCTCGTATTTTCAGAATCGGAAGCTCTGCATCTTCAGCATCTTCAGCAGCTTTTTCAGCGCTTAAATGAGTACGGTATAGTCATAAATACCGCTAAGTGTGAGTTTGGTCGATCACACATTACCTTTTTAGGACATGAAGTGAGCTCAGACGGCCTGAAACCACCCAAGGAGAGAGTAAAAGCACTGCAGGACTACCCAGTTCCCAAGACAGTTAAGGAGTTGCGTCGTTTCTTCGGAATGTACAACTTTTATCGTCGCTTTGTTCCGGGAGCAGCTCAGATACAGGGACCCCTGAACGTTCTCATTTCTGGACCACAGACAAAAGGTACGGATAGCATAACACTTACGCCAGAAATGCTTCAAGCTTTTGAGAACTGCAAAGCGAGCCTTGCACAAGCAACTATTTTAGCCCACCCTTCACCGGAGGCTGAGCTAGCTATTCATACTGATGCTTCCGATACTGCTATAGGAGCCGCATTACAACAGCGAGTAAGAGATGGCTGGAAACCGCTAGCTTTCTTCTCTCGAAGCCTGACTTCTGCACAGAAGAAATATAGTCCATATGATCGCGAACTTCTGGCTGTATACGATGCTATCAAGTACTTCAGGCACATGGTCGAGGCCAGACCGTTCTCTATATACACCGATCACAAACCACTGACGTACGTATTTCAGCATAACCGTGAAAAATGCTCGCCAAGGCAATTTCGCTATTTGGATTACATAGGACAATTTACCACGGATATTCGCTACGTCAAAGGTAAAGAAAACGTAGTTGCAGATGCGTTCTCTAGAATAGACGCCATTTCCGTACCCATGGACTACGAGGCTCTCGCACGAAGTCAGAACGCTGACCCTGAATTGCGAGAATTGCTACGATCAGGCACTACTTCATTAAACCTTAAAAAGCAGAAATCTCCAGATTCGCAGACTGAAATAATATGTGATGTCACTAAGCATCCACGACCATACTTGACGGTTAACTTCAGAAAAGCCATGTTTGACGCATTACATAGATTGAGCCACCCTGGTATCAAGGCAACTGTCAAACTGGTATCGCATCGTTTTGTTTGGCCTGGAATTAAGAAAGATTGCCGAATTTGGGCCAGAGAATGCACAGATTGCCAAATAAGCAAGATTTCCCGGCATACCCATTCTCCCACCTCTCACTTTCCTATTCCTTCTCATCGCTTCTCTCATGTCCACATGGACATAGTAGGGCCATTACCTTATTCATCTGGTTACAGGTACTGTCTCACCGCAATCGACCGCTTCACTCGATGGCCTGAGGCGTACCCCCTGGCTGACATCACCGCAGAGACATGTGCTCGCGCTTTCATCGCTGGCTGGGTGTCCCGCTTCGGTTGTCCTACCAAGATAACCACCGACAGGGGCAAGCAGTTTGAGTGCGAGCTCTTTCGCACCATGGCTGCTATCCTCGGTATGCAGCATCGTCCCACAACGGCATATCACCCTGCTTGCAATGGCATGGTGGAACGCTTCCACCGCCAATTGAAGGCAGCCATCATGTGCCATTCCTCTTCAACCTGGACAGAAGCTCTTCCCCTTGTCCTTCTGGGCATCCGCAGCGCGTGGAAAGAAGACCTTCAAGCATCGACCGCCGAGCTGCTATACGGAGAGCCACTTCGACTCCCCGGCGAGTTCTTCGTCCCCGTAACCAATGTCCCCCACGACCCGACGAGCTTTACTTCACGACTTCGTCTCCATATGGCGAGGTTGACTCCAGGACTCCCTAGTCACCACGACAACAAAACTTTCTACGTACCCAAAGACTTGGCCACAGCAGAGTATGTCTTTCTTCGTCAAGACGCTTCCAGACGATCGTTGGAGCCCCCATACACAGGCCCATACAAGGTTTTGGAACGACGGGAGAAAACCATAAAACTGGCTGTAAGAAACAAAGAGGTTGCAGTATCCATTGATCGAGTTAAGCCAGCATACATCACCAAAGATGACATCCATGAAGCCAGAGACCAGAGAGCAGCGAGCAGAGATGACATACGTCCCATCACCACAACACCGAGTAAGACACCAAGTCATGAGGACAATCACACAAGGAAAACCAAGAGTGGTAGAACAGTTCGCTTCCCGGACTACTATCGACCTTAGCAAGCATCGGTCTCAGGAGGGGTGTAGTGTGGTGGCATGCACACACATATAATTATAGTATACATAATAGTTATAAATAATTAATTTAACTTCAATTGTAAGCTTTGTAATTTAACTTCAATTCATTTTCATTATTTAAATCACTTGTTTTATATTCATAATAAAATCGCATCAAAACTTTAATTCACGAGTAAAGTCGGGCGCACAGCTAGTTTAGCAAAACTGCTGACGCCCGCGATCCGTAGCCTTTTGTCCAAGACGAGGCACCGGAGCAAGCGCATCGCGCTGCAGTCGGAATCGGTATCTCACGGCGAATGCACGTTCAATCTTTGCACCGTTCATTTCTTACGATCGCGCGCGCAGGCAACATCTCCGTAAAATAGTATTTCGGTTTCTCCAATCTAAACTTAATTTATCTATTTCTGTCTTACTTAACCTTCTGTGTTCGTTTAACGGTTTTATATGTGGAACTGTTCTATTTGTGAATAAGACTTTTATAATTTATTTCCGTATTTTATTTATATTCACGGTAGGGCATCCCATAGCTCATTTTTTAATGTTGTGGGTAATGCATCAATTGTTTTTATATTGCAGTGTACTGCGTGTGGTAAACTTATGCTTCCTACAATTGGTCTGTTTTGTGAATGTTGTGCAGTAAGTGCTTGTAGGAGCTGCTGCCGTGCAGTAGACAGGAGATTCCGATGTAAAGCTATAACATGGCCTAGTGACAAAGTGTTTTACCATCATTGGGTAAATGGTCAGTGTTATTTTTATTTATTTACAATAATGTTAAGAACAAATAATTTCATAACCAATTTTTAATTGCAGTTGGGTCTATTAGGACAGAAAATGCAGATAATAGTGACAATGGTCTGAAAAAATTCTACTGTTGCTGGTGTCAAAAAACTAAATCATGTTATTTTAATGAGCTAAATGAAGCTGAGGTAATTATTAGATAATTAAAATGGACAATCACTTATTATTATATTTGTAACTTCATACTCCAATAATTTAAATACCTTTTACAGGAATGTAATTTTTTAAAATACAGAGATTTAATTATCCCACCTACTTGTGTTCAAGTGGAAAAAGGAACAATTTCAAGTATTAAGCCTTTACCAGATGATAATTGGGAACCTCTTATAATATTTTGTATGTGTAATATTTTTATTTGTAATGTGTAGTGATAGATAAGCATGCACAATGCAATTTAATTAGGTTAGATAGTTTATCCAAATGATTGCTTTGTATTTGGTTGAAAATGTAGCTGTTTGTGTGTCTGTATCAATCAAGTTTGATTAGCCTGGTTGCTATCTATAATAGTCTGTCAACAACAATCTCCCAAAATTTGCACCATGGCGAGCGCCATGATCACGGAGTAGATCTGTGTTCATGGTAGCCATATCTGATGTTATCACCTTTCTAAATATTCTAATGTTAGTGGCCATAAAAGTTTAAAATAATATAGTATGCAGTTTTGTCAGTGTAAATATATTATTGGTGTTACATTTATAAACCACTGTCTTAATACAAGTTAGCTTTATCATTAGTACATATGACTAATATTGTATCACTAATGATAATGTTATAAACATTTTAGCTAACCGGAAGTCTGGTAGTAATAGAAGTGATGAAGTTCTCTCTCTCTTTAGAGGATTGCTTAATCCAATTCAGGTATGTTAATGATTTGATTCTCAAGTTTATTTCATCTATGCAATGTTTGATTACAGCGTGACATTATTGAACAACTCTAGCCTAGTTTTATTTGATAGGTGGTAGACATAAGCATCACGTCGCCAGAGAGCGTGGTGCGATGGCTGCCGCCGCGCTGCCGCGTGTTGGTGGCCGGCGGCGACGGCACGGTCGCCTGGGTCCTCAACGCGCTGCTCGCCGCTACACACGTGCGAGTGAGTACCCGCCGCATCACACGACTCGTGCCTCGCAGGAGTAGTAATGGTTTCATAACTGCCTCGGTGACGCAGCGGTTGGAGGGTCGCATTTTAAAGCGACGACTACGCAAGTGGTCCCAGGTTCGATCCCTTGGTTGTGCCAAAAAATTACTGGGTTTTTCTGTTCAGAAATTCTCAGGGTAGCCCGGATGGTGCAAGTAGATAGTACTACTACCAATATACTAGTAGAATAGTGTATTGTAATTGGAAATTTGTTTAAATAATGTAATTGGCACTGAATAGATAAATAAGGTTACCTACCTACCTTATCTATTCAGTGGTAATTGGTACCACCCGCGAATTAATAAATTAACACAGTGCTCCTGGTATGACCCGTTTAACCTTTTTACATGACTGGCAAAAATAGAGTACAGTGTTCAGTCAGCGTTCATGTACCTATTAGCTTTAGTGATACATATACATGTTAGCTTTAGTTTTGTTTATTCCACCGTACTTGACTCTGTTCTGTAGTTATAGCTATGTAATATCCAATTAGCCTGAAGAATCGGAATCATGATGTAAGACTGCAAGATGTGTTCAAGGCAAGGTATATAGGCATATCATGTGTTTCAGGCTGCCGTAGCCATCCTGCCGATGGGCACCGGCAATGACCTGTCTCGCGTGATGGGCTGGGGTCCCGGCTGCAGTTCGCATTTAGACGCACATTCCATTATCACTGCCGTTAAGCAAGCCAACGAACAGTATCTTGACAGGTAAGTTACACGAACGAAGTTATGTTATATAAGATAGAATCGGTAGTAAAAACATTACCGGTTTAAAATAAAT